>BQNB010011257.1:51552-81884 GCA_026074375.1 Tanacetum coccineum | reverse complement strand
TATCTTGTTTAATTTAGCTTAATTGCTTTTTGTATTTGCTTATTTAAAGTTAGTTTAGCTTATTTGATTTGTCTTAAGTTTATTTGAGCTTATTTGTGTCTTAGTGTAAAAGTTTTAAGTGTTTTTGCCATTCCTAGCTTTTATACTTGTTCCAGCTTATTTTCTTTGCCTTTCTTTTATGTGCATTTGCTTATTAGTTTTAGCATCAAATCATTCCTTGTCATATTCAAACACCAATCATCAATCGTCTTGCGATTTTCCATCTCTAGCCTCGTTGGGACATAACGACCCGGGAACACTCTATACTGCTTCCGGTTTTCTTGGTCTCGCGTGATTTCGTCCCTTGTTGTGTATTTATACATGTTTGTATTTGTTTACATAATTAAGGGGTGAGTTCGCGCGGGTCAAATACCCTCGATGAAGAAAAGGTGGATGTTGCGGCTATGCATCTAGAGGGGGACGCCTTGGATCTCTATTTATGGATGTCGGTTGAGCATGAGATCATTTACTGGGAGGAATTAATAAACGTTTTACAGAAGCATTTTGGACCACCTGAGTTCCAAAATCCATATGAGTATTTATGTAGCATAAAGCAAACCGGCTCTGTCCACGAATATAGACAGGAGTTTTCATGACGATCAGCCCGTATTTCAAACTGGCCCGACCATTGTCTCTTGGGAGTTTTTCTCAATGGACTTAAAGATGAGTTGAAGGCTGATGTTAGAATATGTAAACCATGCACTGTTTACAAAGCGAAGAGTTTGGCACTTGAATTCGAATCCAAAATCAACCATTGCAGCCCAGAAAAGAAAACCACATGGATTTCCCAATTAAAACCTGATTCAAAACCATTTACCGCTGGTTCATACTCACCTGTTCTCGCGAATCAACTTAAACCCGACCCAAAATCTAACTTAAGAATCACGGATGCTGAAAAAGAAAACCGCTTCTTAAAGGGGAAATGCTTTAGGTGTGGAGATAATTAATGGACAGGCCATCGATGTTAAACATAACTTTATGTGTTAGAAGTAGAGGAGGAGAATGGGGAACAATGGGAAATTGAGACTAGTAGCCTCGATATTGACCCTGACGAAACTGCGGGAATCAGTCTACACACAATTCTCGGGAAGCCGCATCCTACTACCATGAAAATTCAGGGTAAGCTCAACTCCACTGAGGTTTTAATTTTGGTCGATGGAGGATCGACACATAATTTTATTTCGGATATTTTGGTCAGTGAGTTGAAACTTGCCACCGAATTGGTAGCACCGTTTGGGGTACAAATCGGTAATGGTGATGTAATTCGATGTGGTCAAATTTGTAAGGATCTTTCCCTACAAGTAAACGATCTTAAGATCATTCAGGATTTCCACCCTTTTTCTCTTGGCGGAGCAGATTTGGTGTTAGGGATACAATGGTTAGCCACTTTGAATACGGTCCAAGCAAATTGGAAGGAATTGTTCATGATTTTTACAATAGACGGGAAACGATACAAATTGCAAGGAGTGCAATCTGGTCCCCAAAAATCATCCAGTTTTCAACATTTAGCCATTGAACCTGAACTCACACCCCAAATACCGTCTCCATTACAGCCTATTATTTCTCGTTATTCCCCCATTTTTGACGAACCACAAGCCCCACCCCCTAACCGTTGTCAAGATCACTTCATCCCTTTGATACCAAATGAAAACCCCACCTAATATCTGTCCTTACCAACCGACTTAAACCCATCACACCTAAAAGACAAAATTATAAACAGCAAGATCGAACAACTCTATCTAGGCTATCAGGTTTATACAAAAGAGTAATAGCCTATTTTCCAGCCCCGTATTATTTATAAAGGAAAGAAGGAACAACTCGAGCGCATGTTGGGACTATACCGAGCCCTTACCCAAGATCATCTTGGTGATAAATACCCCATCCCAATATTGTGATTATTGGACGAATTATATGGGGCTACCATTTTTTCTAAGCTTGACTTAAGGTCGGGATACTACCAGATCAGAGTGGCTGACCAGGACATCCCGAAAACTGCATTTCGCATTCATTACGGGCATTACGAGTTTAAAGTTATGCCTTTCGGGCTTACTAATGCACCCTCGACCTTTCAAGCGGTAATGAATGACCTTTTTCGTCCATTTTTGCGTCGTTTTATACTGGTTTTCTTTGATGACATCTTAATTTACAGCAAAGATATGGAACAACATGTGTTGCATCTAGAACAAACTTTGAAACTGTTGCATGATAATCATTACGAGTTTAAAGTTATGCCTTTCGGGCTTACTAATGCACCCTCGACCTTTCAAGCGGTAATGAATGACCTTTTTCGTCCATTTTTTTTTGCGTCTTTTAATACTGGTTTTCTTTGATGACATCTTAATTTACAGCAAAGATATGGAACAACATGTGTTGCATCTAGAACAAACTTTGAAACTGTTGCATGATAATCATTTTTTTGTCAAGTTGTCTAAATGCTGTTTTGGGCAAACAAAAGTTTTATTTATCGGGCATGTGGTTACATCCGAAGGGGTGCAAGTGGAACAAGAAAAAATCTCAGCTGTTCAATCTTGGCCAATCCTTTCCAATGTTAAATAGGTACGCGGGTTTCTGGGCTTCACCGGATACTACAGAAGATTCGTGAGAAACTATAGGGTAATCGCGCGACCACTAACGGTCCTTACCAAGAAGGAAGGGTTTATTTGGTCCAAAGAACCCTTGCTTGCATTCAATACTCTCAAACAGACCTTGCTTACTGCCCCTGTTCTTTGACTTCCAGACTTTTCAAAAACCTTCGTGGTGAGTGTGATGCATCCAGCGAGGGAGTAGGGGCCATTCTATCTCAAAATGAACATCCAGTTGCTTATTTCAGCAGTGTCTTTTCTCCTTCCAATAGGGTAAAATCGGCTTATGACCGTGAGCTACTGGCATTGGTATTTGCGGTACAAAATTGGAACCAAAATCTTTTGGCCCGCCCATTATAATATCGTGCGTGACATATCATTAACACTGAATTTTTACACGACAGGCGCATATACCGACACAGAACAACATGGCTTTTATTTAAGACTCATGCCTTATGATTTCTCAATTCATCACCATAGCGGAAAAGAGAATAGAGGAGGAAGATACCCTCTCTCGTATGGCCACATCAGGTGAGTTATTACCACTAACTAACCCATATAATTTGACGTTGCAGATATCAAATCAGGACACCAAACGGACCGACCCGTTTACGAAGTGACATTATTCACCGCATTATCTGATCCAAAAGCAGTCCTTGGAATCCTTAAAAGGAGGACATCACTGATTTGAAACGCCAAGCATGAGAAACAAGCAAGGGGTTCCGGCGGTAGCGGCATCAGATACGAAAAGTGGAAACAAGTCATTCCAATTACAACCGCCGACTATTCCATAAAATCGAGTTCCCAGTTTTCAGTGGTGGTGATCCAAAAGGCTAGAGATTGAAGGCAAAAAAGTATTTTCGATTTTATAATACCCTCGATGAAGAAAAGGTGGATGTTACGGCTATGCATCTAGAGGGGGGCGCCTTGGATCTCTATTCATGGATGTCGGCTGAGCATGAGATCTTTTACTGGGAGGAATTAATAAACGTTTTACAGAAGCATTTTGGACCACTTAAGTTCCAAAATCCAGATGGATAATTTATGTAGCAAAAAAGCAAACCGGCTCTTGACCCACGAATATAGACAGGATTTGCACGAAAATCCAGACCCGGGATTTCAAACTGGCCCGACCATTGTCTCTTGGGAGTTTTTCTCAATGGACTTAAAGATGAGTTGAAGGCTGATGTTAGAATATATAAACCATGCACTGTTTATAAAGCGATGAGTTTGGCATTTGAATTCGAATCCAAAATCAACCATTTCCGCCCAGAAAAGAAAACCACATGTAATTCCCAATTAAAACCTGATTCAAAACCATTTACCGCTGGTTCATACTCACCTGTTCTCGCGAATCAACTTAAACCCGACCCAAAATCTAACTTAAGAATCACGGATGCTGAAAAAGAAAACCGCTTCTTAAAGGGGAAATGCTTTAGGTGTGGAGATAAATATGGACCGGGCCATCGATGTAAAACAGGAACGTCTAAGGTGTTAGAAGTAGAGGAGGAGAATGGGGAACAATGGGAAATTGAGACTAGTAGCCTCGATATTGACCCTGACGAAACTGCGGGAATCAGTCTACACACAATTCTCGGGAAGCCGCATCCTACTACCATGAAAATTCAGCGTAAGCTCAACTCCACTGCGGTTTTAATTTTGGTCGATGGAGGATCGACACATAATTTTATTTCGGATATTTTGGTCAGTGAGTTGAAACTTGCCACCGAATTGGTAGCACCGTATGGGGTACAAATCGGTAATGGTGATGTAATTCGATGTGGTCAAATTTGTAAGGATCTTTCCCTACAAGTAAACGATCTTAAGATCATTCAGGATTTCCACCCTTTTTCTCTTGGCGGAGCAGATTTGGTGTTAGGGATACAATGGTTAGCCACTTTGAATACGGTCCAAGCAAATTGGAAGGAATTGTTCATGATTTTTACAATAGACGGGAAATGATACAAATTGAAAGGAGTGCAATATGGTCCCTAAAAATCATCCAGTTTTCAACATTTAGCCATTGAACCTGAACTCACACCCCAAATACCGTCTCTATTACAGCCTATTATTTCTCGTTATTCCCCCATTTTTGACGAACCACAAGCCCCACCCCCTAACCGTTGTCAAGATCACTTCATCCCTTTGATACCAAATGCAACCCCACCTAATATCCGTCCTTACCGCTACCCACACTCCCAAAAGACCGAATTAGAAAAGCAAGTCGAACAACTCTTGGCTACCGGGTTTATACAGCCGAGTAATAGCCCATTTTCGAGCCCCGTATTATTAGTAAAGAAGAAGGACAACTCGTGGCGCATATGTGTGGACCACCGAGCCCTTAACAAGATCATCGTGGCTGATAAAACTCCCATTCCCAATATTGATGAATTATTGGATGATTTATATGGGGCTACCGTTTTTTCTAAGCTTGACTTAAGGTCGGGATACTACCAGATCAGAGTGGCTGACCAGGACATCCCGAAAACTACATTTCGCACTCATTACGGGCATTACGAGTTTAAAGTTATGCCTTTCGGGCTTACTAATGCACCCTCGACCTTTCAAGCGGTAATGAATGACCTTTTTCGTCCATTTTGAGTTGTTTTATACTGGTTTTCTTTGATGACATCTTAATTTACAGCCAAGATATGGAACAACATGTGTTTCATCTAGAACAAACTTTGAAACTGTTGCATGATAATCATTTTTTTGTCAAGTTGTCTAAATGTTGTTTTGGGCAAACAAAAGTTTTATTTCTCGGGCATATGGTTACTTCCGAAGGGGTGCAAGTGGAACAAGAAAAAATATCAGCTGTTCAATCATGGACAATCCCTTCCAATGTCAAATAGGTACGCGGGTTTCTGGGCCTCACCGGATACTACAGAAGATTCGTGAGAAACTATAGGGTAATCGCGCGACCACTAACAGTCCTTACCAAGAAGGAAGGGTTTATTTGGTCCAAAGAACCCTTACTTGCATTCAATACTCTCAAACAGACCTTGCTTACTGCCCCTGTTCTTCGACTTCCAGACTTTTCAAAAACCTTCATGGTGGAGTGTGATGCATCCAGCAAGGGAGTATGGGCCATTCTATCTCAAGATGAACATCCAGTTGCTTATTTCAGCAAGGGTCTTTCTCTATCTAATAGGGTAAAATCGGCTTATGACCGTAAGCTACTGGCATTGGTATTAGCGGTACAAAAATGGAACCATTATCTATTGGGCCGCCATTTTATAGTGCGTACAGATCATTACACACTGAAATTTTTACTCGAGCAGCGCATTACCAGCACTGAACAACAACGGCTTTTATTTAAGCTCATGCCTTATGATTTCTCAATTCATCACCGAGCGGGAAAATAAAATAGAGGGGAAGATACCCTCTCTCGTATGCCACATTCAGGTGAGTTATTAACTCTAACTATCCCATATTGTGTTGACGTTGCAGATATCAAATCAGGACTCCAAACCGACCCGTTTACAAGTGACATTTTTCAACGACTATTATCTGATCCAAATGCAGTCCCTGATTTCCATTTGGTGGAGCAATTTTTGTTTTATAAGAGCCGTTTGGTGATTCCGGAGGTATCCAACATCAAACTTAAGTTGTTGCAGGAGGCTCATACTACCCCGCTCGGTGGACATGGTGGGTTTCTTAAAACAATAAAGCGTTTGAATGCTCAATATTTCTGGCCGAAAATGAAGCAGGAGGTTCGGCTTTTTGTACAACAGTGTGTGGTTTATCAACAACAGAAATACCAAACCTTATCGCCTGCAGGTTTACTCCAACCATTACCAATCCCAACTCAGATTTGGGAGGATATATCGATAGATTTTATTGTGGGTTTACCTCCATCTAATTGGTTTGATACGATCCTTGTTGTGGTGGTTCGTTTGAGCAAATACGCCCACTTCATCTGTTTATCTCATCCGTTCACTGCCAAGAGTGTTGTTTCAGTGTTCTGTAAATAGATTGTACGCTTACATGGCTTTCCACGTTCTATTGTTTCGGACAGGGATGTGATCTTCCTTAGTAATTTTTGGCAAGAGCTATTTCGTTTGAGCTAAACTAAGTTACAACTAAGCACTAGTTACCACCCACAAACGGATGGGAAAATGATGCGGGTGTCGTAGAGACTCTCTCGTGAGAAGTTTTACAACTCCCTAGGCAGTGCACCTAATCGTTGTAGTGTAGTATAGGCAAGACTCGGGGTTGCTTATCGTTCCGCTCAGAGAATAGATTGGGAAGGTCTAACCACAATTTAACTAAATTCTAAGGGTTGAAGGAAGATTATTTTTGTATTTTTATATTTTATAGGAAGCAAGTAAAATCAATGGTTTAAGAGGTTGGTTTGATTAACTAATAATTAAACTAATTATAAATCTAAACTACTGGTGGAAACTTTATGATAGGGAAAGCTGTATTTACCTAATCATGCACTACTCCTCAGATTGCTTCTCCTAAATCTGCTGCCTTGTCACCCTTGTGATGGTCTGTGTAGGTATTTCCTAAAGTATGGACAAATTACACGAAAACGCCACCTACGCAAAAGCTCCCAGAGCAACGCACTGGCAAGGTAGTATGAAGACTATTACCAGGCCCCTAGGATTCCTATTGAATGCATGTGAAATAACCTAAGAGGGATCAACCAGAATAAGGGTAAGGTAGTATGAAGACTGTTACCGCTGGTATCCTTTCTACACAATCACGTTTCCCTAGACATATCAACAGCAATACAGACAAGAGCTGGTTTTCTAAAGCCTAACGTGCACATCCAATACAAGAAGCAACATCTAAAGGATACACAGTCTAAGTTTCATGCAATCATAAGTAAATACAAAGGAGGGTTTAGCCTAACATGTTAAGAATAAAGCAAGAAAGATAAATCACACAACACATAGACATATTGAATGATAAATGGAATCTTACTTGATTAAAACATGTAATTGAATGATAACAATAGGGTTTATAAGCCCTAAAATGACCTCCTATAGCTGACAAACGAGTTAGGGTTTGTACCCTAACTTTATTATAAAGTTGCACACTAAATAACCTAAATTCGGTTTGTATATATAGAGAAATCGCGGCGACGGCGTCGCTTTATAAGTGTGACGCCGTCGTAAAAAGAATCTTCTAGATCCGCTTTTGAGTCGGCGCGGGCTGACGCCGTCATGAAATATTGTAACGCCGTCGCTTGATGAGCTGCGACGGCATCGTGTATAGCTTCTGACGCCGTCTCTAGCGTCTGTAAAGAGAGATCTTCAAGAATCTTGGTGTCGGTCCGTAGTCTCGTCCGTTTCGTCTCCAAATGAGCCCAAGTCACGTGTAAATCATGTAAATGCCATCCAAATGCAAAATACCTGAAAAAGAACGATTAAGTACCTATTTGGGTATAAATGCACAATTTTAGGGGTAAAACGACCCCGAAAAAGTGTATAAAATGACACCTCATCAAATACCCCTACACTTGGGATTTGCTTGTCCTCAAGCAAATGGGCTTTTCTATCTAGACAATAGCAATATGAGGAGTCATTTTACCTACTCTTCAAAAGTATTCTACCACACAACCTTCTAGACCTCGTAATTAAAAGCACGGAAAATACATACTAGCACCTTACATAAGTGTTTGGAATTCTATCTTCCTCTCGGTTATATAATAAATTTAAAGCATAGGGGAAACGGAAAATCAACACTCATTACCTGTTATAGCATATAAATTACCATAGGCTTGGTAAAAGATCAAACCTCCACCGCTGGGTGCAAGTACTATTCATTACTATCTAAGAGGACTTTCAAAGGGTTGTGGGGTGTAGGTGTAAGATAACATATAAGGGAAACGGAAACGGATGGGATACATTTGGGTGGTGACTTTGGTGGATTTGGAGTGGAAGAGTTAGCTAATTATTAAAAGAATACATGCTGGTTTGGTTGCTAAGCCAAGACTCGGACAAAGATATACAAACTCTACAAAACTCTACACCAATCTCTTTCTTTTTCTTTTCTCATTTTTTTTGGAATAACATAATACATCAAGGGGGTTTACAATTTACGTACCCCTA
This sequence comes from Tanacetum coccineum, assembly GCA_026074375.1. Lineage (NCBI taxonomy): Eukaryota > Viridiplantae > Streptophyta > Magnoliopsida > Asterales > Asteraceae > Tanacetum > Tanacetum coccineum. The sequence continues at coordinate 73,201 of BQNB010011257.1, read as the reverse complement.
CACTTGAGCTTTTACATGCTCGAAATATACAATCTGACTAATGACCCGATTTGAGGTGGATCAAAATAACATGGAGATCATTTGACAAACATATGGGGGTATTGACTTAACTTTTCTTCCCCATTCTTCCGCGAAATAAATACTACCATGAATCCCAATCGTCCCAAAACTGTATTTACAAGGATAAAGACTTAGCAACCGTGTACTCAAATAATTAACTTAGGTTAAAACAATAATGTCCTAAAAATGAGTACATATGGGTTAGGCTAAGGCTTTTTGGGTGTAACGATTGGTTTAAGGGTAACAATGCTCTTCATTAATAGTCCGGATTAACCAGAAAATTACAAGAACCATGAAAAAGGATAGGCTCGGAGGGTTGTACTAGGGTATCATGCACTAAAGGTGAGTGCATGGTGATAACATCAAATAACGTCTATTTTATAGCATCATTTATCCTATGATATTAACACATTTTGTATAATTACTGTAAATAATTGTTACTTAATCATTTATATTTGATAAATTCAGTAATTATGGAGTAGTTGGTGTCTCGTGATGCATCACAAAAACAAGTTCTAGAATTTAATATGCTACCGGTACACTCATATGAATTTTACTAACACCATACACTCTAGAAAAGGTAATAAGGCAATGCATACATGGCCGTAATGACGAAATAGACATGCACGCCTACAGATCAACCTTAACTCGAACTGGGTAAAGATAATCCATCTTGGGTTTACCATACGCATGCGATGGGTACCAATTTCCTAAAGATCAAGGGAAGAACTCAATTTTTGGGAGGAATTCTGAGGGTTATTATGCTAGTCATATAAATTCCTATCCATGAGACGCTATTAATACTCGGTTTTCATCGGTATGTGTCATAAAAAAATTAAATTTTGGTAAAAATCACCCTTTTATGCTATGTTTTGATATATTACCCATCATTTTAAGGACAAAGCAAATAACAAATGAAAGAATAGCTTCTAAGGCTTATTTTCCCCCTACACTTAAGTTGAACATTGTCCCCAATGTTCTCTAGAAGTACCCGTTAAAACAAATAAAGGGAAAAGAAAACCAGGAAAAGAAACTAGTACTCGCCTGGTTTAATAATGGAGAAGAAACATGCGATAACTGGCTAAATCATCCTCCGAGAATCATCCAATGAAACTTCCTAAGAACTTCCAAGCTTCTTCTCATCAAATATAACATGTAATCAAAGACAAAGACAACTATACCAAGCATAAAATGTATGATTTACCTCAATACTACCAATGGAATTTAGGTTCGACTTCGAATAGATGGATGAGAGAATTGTTAAACTCATTATGTTTTTGCAGGTTTATAACAGAAGAATACATATATTAAATGTTGTGCAAGATTTATTTTCAAAAATAATTAAAAACTTTAAGTTTTTTGTACCTGGGCGTTTGACGCCGTCAGGGTTGGTGTGACCCCGTCACAGGCATCGTGGTGACGGCGTCGCGTGTTAATCGTGACGCCGTCTGATGACATCATCTAACATCTATTTTATAGCATCATTTGTCCCACGATATTAACCCATTTTGTATAGTTAATGCAAAGAATTGTTATTTAATATATCAATTAATCATTTGTGAATTACATAGTAATTATGGGAGTAATTGGTTGATACATTGGCAAAAGGCGCGCATTTTGTGCTTTAAATGAAGATATTTTAAAGATTACTATTCTGAAGACCAGTACGCCGTATCCATCAAAAAGGATACGGCGTATCCGTGCCTGCACTCACCAAAGACCACAAAAGGAATGAGATCAATACGCCGTATCCAGAAGACTCTATACGCCGTATCCATAAAAAGGAATATAATATTCTGAAAGATATCAAACGTGGTCCCTACTCCAAGAAAAGCCTAATACGCCATATCCAACTCCTTGGATACGCTGTATCGAACCGACATACAGACCTTATAAATAGAGAACTCAATTACGAGTTTTGTGTGTGCTAAATTATATTTTCGATACCTAAACCACAAAAGTCAATTTTCAGAAGAGCTAAAGAGCAGAAGAGGTCGAGCAACGCAATTCATTCAATAGGAGACATCGTGTAATTCTTATACTTTAGTAATCGTTCAGTTTTTGGTATCATTCGTTAACTCGGTTAGTTTACCTTGGCTAAATAATTACACTAATTACACTTGTATCAATTATGACGTTTGAAGGCTAATACCTTCGGGTATTAGCCATTATTATGAAGATCTGAATGTTTTGTATTTGTTTATTATAGATTTATTAATTTATCGTTGTATGCTTGATTATGTTTATCAATTTATACTTGTTTACGCGCTTTTGTATGCGACCTATCATTCAACTGGATCTAGCTAAGTGGACCAAGCGAATCTAGAGTCTGGGATAGCTCTCCATATAGTAGTTTATACATCTAGATCAATAGTTACACAAATATTGTCCTTCTAAGTCTGTGTCTAGGATACGCTTCGGGCTTAACTAGTTAATTAGACATTGCCGATGGTTTATTGATCGTGTTGACTAGCAGGTGACCTAGATAATTCAACAAATAACTTTCTGATTCCATTGGATAGTTGGACAAGTGGACTACTAGTGTATAAATTGCCATTAAGCGGTAAGTGGGTAAAGTCTCTATGAGCTAGGGTTTAACAAGATCACCATTGCTTTAATCCCTAAGATAGATTATAACCAGTAGATAAGGATGCTTTATGCGGATGCTTTAATTGTGACAGAATTATAGTGTCTAGGTCTTAGGAAGAAGTAACGCCTAAGTCTTAAGAATGATATACCACCTCGAAAGAAGAAATCATTGCACTAATAAACATACCAACGTGCCAGTCTCTCAGGCTGAAAACCCCCTTTTTATTAGATTTAGGATTTAGACTGACATAGGTTAAACATAGGATTAGATTAGAATAGAACTAACATAGATTAGACAACCAATATATTAAGTAAATTGATAGATTTAACCTCGCTCTCAGTGATCGACACCTTACTTACCACAAAACTATTACTGACCGGGTACACTGCCCGTTAAAGTGTTGTTTTTGGTTAAGTCGGCAAAATATAAATTTAAAACTTGAATCAATAAATTATACACCAGAATGACAACACAATCAAGTTTTTAGCGCCGTTGCCAGGGAGTGAAAATTAATCTTGATCTTTATTTTGATATTTTGGTTTTTAACATTAGATTAAATTTAACTCTTTAGGATTAGTGTAATTTAGATTAGATTATTATTCTGCTTATTTAGTTTGTAATACGACGTGTTTAGTTCACTGAACGCAACGTATTTGTTATTTAATAAGTTTTCCTAGAGATATTGTTTTAGGATGGACGATCCAAACCTTACTATGGAAGAGTACATCAGACTCGAGGAAGAAAAAGCTCGTAAACATGGGAAAGTGTTTAATTGGCAAACGGATACGTATGGAAAGATCAGGATTGATGATGATCTTCATGACCTCGGATCTATTGAAACTGAATTCCCAGCTATATCCTTTAATGACGAGGTATCATCAAAAACACTATCTTGTGAACCCACGGTAAGTTCTATTAACGATGAAATTGACTTTAGAATTTCGTTTGACGAATCCGGCGATGAAGACTACACGATAGTTTTTGACAAAAACTCGTTTTCTTATAAATTTTATTCTACCAATGATTTAAAAACGGATTCGAAAAATGATAATGATAAAGTTAATATGCATTCTTTTTTGTCGAATGAGACTATGGTCAGTTGTTTTGATGATTTAGACTTCTTTAATGATCTTGAGAATGGATTTCCAGCCATTGTTTACAATGATGCTCAAACGTCTAAATTAGATGATTTAGACTACTTTAAAGATTTTGAGAATAAATTTCTGGCCATTGTTTACAATGACGCTCAAATGTCTAAATCTCAGCAAAAAAATCAAATACAATCCTCCGCCTCACGTAAAAAAGAAGCAACATATTCCCATCCATAATGTACCACGCAATTCCCACCCCCGCAAACCTCACACTGGCATCTCGCAAAACAATCAAAATAATAAAACACAATAACCGCCTATACAAAAGGTCTCCGTCTACTCGAAAACATGCCACTACCCAGCAACACTCCCCTCCCCACGCTGCAAGCCTGAAACCTCGTGCAACCCCAGCGAACCCCCTAAAAACCCACTCACCACTCCGCTGACCCCCCCATCGCTACAACTCATACATCTCCACGCCAAACGCCCCCAAACTCACCCATAGCCACCCACCACGGTCCTCTAAATCTCATCTCACATTCCTCTCCCTGTATCAACTGGCTCACAAATCCACAACCAACCCAGACATCTAAATCTCAGACATAGACTCCAAAACCTTGTTCACCTCAATCAAAGTCATCCCGCAACCACACCCAAGCCTCAAAACTCCCTCAAAAAGAGTCTCAGCTTCTACACCTACGCGAGCCTCTAACACACCGGCCCCATAAACCTCGATACGCATCAGTCTCGCTCCGCCCACACACATAACCCTCACTCAAACCACCCCCCTCTCCCCAGTCCACACTTATCACCCCCACTCACATCGCCAACCTCAAACAACAAGAACGCAACAACCCCCCCCACACACTCGCACACGAATAACTCCTCAAAACTCGCTAAACCTCAACTCACATAACCAAAGGTGCCATAAAAAGCACTGCCGCCAATCTCTCCCAAAACCTCCACCCAAAAAAAAAGAACGACCACACCAAAAATGTCTCGCCCAGAGTCTCGAATAAAGATATTCTCAGTCTCATCAACTCGTACTAGATTAAAATAAAAATAAATTCCTCCCCTACAGTATCAGTAAAACTCAGTCTCCAAAGGCTCTCGAAATTTATTACGTCAAACATCCCACGCGACCAAAACCGATCCCCCCCAAAAAAGCGTTCCCGACATCCAGAATAAACTCCCCGGGCTTACCCTCACAAGCATCAGTAAAAACCTCGTCCAAGATTTTCACAATCCCCACTACCCAAGGGGGGCCAATCAAAGGCTAAAAGACAAAAAACATCAGAAATTAAATTCGAAACCTCACAAAAGACCAGTCTCCCCACTCGCAAAGTCATCCAACTCTAGATCCATCCTCACAATTCTCAACGAGCCCATAGCTTCAGCTACCACGTTCATAACTCCCCTCATCAAACCCGCCACACAACCTCTCCCACCATCCCTTCGTCGGATAACACATCAAATCATAGAACCAAGAACCTCCATCCATTCCCCAGAATTCAACCCCCAAACTCCCCCCGTCTTTTAGTCTCAAACCTCCCCCACATTCTCCCTCACCCCTCCACTACAACGAAAAATTTTCCCCACCGGAATAACACACTAAAAAAAAATTGTAGTCTCCACCTCCCCCCCGCTCACCCCCAGCAAGCAATCTGTAAAAGATCCCTACGCCACCGTCCAAAAATCTCTGCAAAATAAACCTCCCGGCTCTGAAAAAACTCACCCACCTTCAAGAAACTCCTAAGGAGTTCACTCTCCCCCAATAATACTCCCTGAAATCCAAAAAAGTTACGGACCCGGCCACGCTCTCAATAATATACTCGTTCAAATCTCCCCAGAATCCCGAAAACTCTAGTCCACTCTACCCATAACTCCCCCCACTTCGTCTCTCCCGTCATCGCTACTGTCTCACTCAAACACCACAACGGAAAGAAAAAGTCTCACGCGCACATCAATGACTCCTCCCCCACTCCGCTCAACATTCACAAACCTTCCACCACCGAGTATCCTCAACTAAAACCCCGTGGCACCCCCCTAAATCCTCACAAGCAAACCCTATCCCACCCAACTCGTCCACCACGCACTCAGATCTACACTGCACGCCTGACCGCCCCCTCCACCTCCACCCCGAAAGTCACTAAACACAACGGACACAAGCAACCAGCAACCACCGCTCAATTAACGACCTCCCGCACAACTACAAAAAACAACCTCCCCCTCCGACAAACAATTCTCCAATCCAAAAGTCTCATCCAAAGAGCTCTTATCACTCCTCACCGATCCGGCTCCAATAATTCTCTCTCAAACAGCGCACATCCACCAACTCATTACTCCTCTCACAAATCTACGGAGTACAGTCATCGGATTTCCCACCTCGGTTCAACTCCGAGATGAGTACCATCTCCACCTCTCACTACACCACAAAGTCCCCTCCGCATCTCCATACCCTCCCCAAAATCCTTACTCTGCCCCACGTCCCAGTCTCCCAACCCCTACCAGCCGTCCCAATCTCTCTTACCACATCCACCGATAGTCTCCAAATCCTAGCCCACACACCGGACATACTCCCATCTCTCACTAAACCCGTGTGCGGTGGGCAGTCTAGTAATCTGCAGGTCGTATCCACCCCTAGTCCCGATGGAGGCGATAAAATCTACTCCAGAAAACTCCACCACAACCACGCACATCCAACTCCACAACCGTTATTCTCCCCCTAAATCATCCACACACACAAACCCACACCAGCTCCCAACCTCCTCGACAACTACCGAACCGTCCCACCCAATCCCCAATCCACGTCTTCATCTCAACCTCTATACGTAAACTCACGCCCCCTCATCCGCTCCAAGCGTCAATAGCAATCTACCCTTTCATCGACCTCTTCAGACCACTCACACTACCCAACCTCACGACACCCACCGCTCCCTCCAACGCAACCACTTCGACTCCTACATAACACTCAGCACGTACAGCTCATCAGCCGTACCGCACTCCAATAAGCCCTCAATAACACGAAACACGCCCCAAATCCCCTCCACAAAACCAACGGCTCCTAACAACTCACCACGAAACTCACCCCCCAAACCAGACCGACATTATCGATTTACATTATCCATCTTCCAGCAAGACACACGACCGCTACTCATCATTGAATCGTCATAAACAACCCTCGCTCGAATCCGACGACAAAAAACACAATCTCTCCCACCAAAAGAGCTCTAACACACCCCACCATCCTAAATAAGTCACCGACCACGCCCACGTCTCACAGCATATCCACCAAATTCATAACACTCAACCTAACCATAACACATCAAGTCACCCTCTCTTGCCTCAGCTCTGCCCTAATCACGCAGCTGCCCAACCAACGTACAACAAAACAACCCGGACCCCTTACACCCTCCCCCGTGACAATACACCCAAGCCCCAAACACCCGCACAACCCAAAGCCGAAAATCACGACACACACTCACTCCCCCACTGCAATCCCGGGGTATCTCCCAGACGTCTCTCGCACCCAACCTACGAACTCACCCTCAGATCAGACCCATACCGACTCCGCTCCCCCCAACCCTATCCCCCCACAAAATATCCAAAACTCCACACCATCCCGCTAAAACCCACCACTACACACCTCCGTTCTCCAAATCACAGTCACCCCCGCCTCTCCAACCAATCATCCTCCGCCCCTCTAGCCGCCCTGAGTCAGTCTCAGACCCATCCTCCGCACCCATACAGCAAATACTCAAAACAACAGACCTCAACTCCCCCTCACAACCCCACTCCTACAAAAAAAAACAAACAAAAATAACCCCTATTCCCTTCTCCATCCACTCCTCCCGCCCAAATCAGCTCGTCACTCCCCCCCCAGCCCCCTTCGCGAATTATCCACAACACATCACAAAAACAAGCCATAAACAATCTGATAATTCCTCCAATCTATTTAACCTCTCTCGTCCGCATCTTCCAACCCCAACAACTCCGAACTCCATCTCACCGCCCACAGCCCCATCACCCCTCCCACCACAGTATACACTGCATCCCCCCAATCAAAGTCATCCACCAACTCACAATTCTCCACGCATAAAATCTCACTCAAAATAGTAAATCACCCGCTAACACTCAAAAAAATCACAAGAACCAAAAAATCCCATAGGACTCACGTGGACCCTCCCGCCCCTACCCCACCCTTCATACCCCCGCTCCTACCATCCAGCACGTCATCATCTAATACCCCCCACTCACAACAACAAACACCCTTCCCCTACAAACTCTCCGAAAAATCTATCGACTTACCCCAGCCCCTATCAAGAGCATACTCCCTCCCACGACCGGCCCATGTCAGTCTCCGCCACGCTCTAGAAAGTAAATTCAAGTAAAATCATCACCACTACCCCTCCAACATGGACATCACCCTCCCACCCCAATACTACTCAAGATACTATCGTCTGTCTGTCACGCCCAATGTTTTGTTTTTTTCATTCCAGGCATCACTCCCAACTCGAATGAATCGCGAAAGCCCAATCTCACAAAAACATCAACACAGACAAAAAAAGTCTCACTCACTTCAATCTCCGCAGGATTATCGTCACCTCTTCTGATCTTCCCCACGAAAATCCAAACCCATCCTCCGACTGAACATCTAAATGCCCATATGAACAAAACATAACCACATCCAAAAAACCTCCAAGAAACCAAAACCACGTAACCTATATTACTAAAACAATCTTCTCCGATATTCTTCCCCCCCAAGCTCAGCTTCACGCGTGCCAAATCCTCCCCGTCACTCCCCCCGCCAGAATCTCCACCCTTCCAAAACACATACAATCCTCCGATTAGCCCCGCAAAAACAAAGATCCACACCAACTCAATGCACGTCAAAATCATCAACGCTCCACGATCCGACTCGCCTTCCGATCTCACTATTCTAAAACTCCACGCTACCGCTCTTACCTATCACGGCCCATTAAACGACAAATATAACGAGTACGTGTCTAAACCACATACTTAAGATACATCATCTTCACATCCATCAGAGTAACAACACCATCCCGTTTTCTCTCCGACTACGGAAACACACGGCATCAAAAGATAGATCTCCAACCTCTCTATCCCAACTATCCTTCAACCCAACACAACTATTTACTCCACAACAGTCAGAACAACAATATCACTCAGAACTTCCCAATAGTCTCACTCCAAAACGCGTATTAGGATCATTTCTACGCTCACAATCCACCCAACGTCATCGCAACACTCCCTCCAAACAACATAACTCCAGAAATGTTCATTTTAAGTATCCAGTCGTAGTCACGACGACTAGACCCTCGCCCCCTCTGCCTCCAGCAGAATTCTCAGCCCTATCGTAAACTTATCCATTAGTATCCTCCCAAACTTAAACGATATCGCTCGCCAGATCAAATCGGGCCCACATCAACGCTATAAAAATTCGGATGCCGAACAAATAGAAAATCCATGCATCCATCTTCCGTAATCCCCTACCTTCGTAATTTCTCACAAAAATACACCACCCACAAAGCCATCAACTCCGCCGCAGCATATACTCCGTCACTTGTCAACATCAAACCGCCCACCATCACAGCTCCCAGGCAATATCCCCCTCTCAATAAACCGCTAAAAAAACAAAACTCGACTCACCCGCTCACTGCACACCCTCTTACAACCAAGTCCATCTCTCAAATCCCACTTCAGCCCAAATTCGGTCATAAATACAATCAAACTCCCGAATACACAACACAATCATTAAATCAATCTCGTAAACATTCTACGCATCGACAATATCTCCATAAACCAATCAAAGGTCAATCACGCAAATCTCTAAAGTCCCCTTCCCAAATAAGAAACCTTCCTATCACAAACATCACTATATACTTCCCTACAGACTCCACGAACCACACAAGACTCGAAACTAACCCTCGCCTCCGAAATCCCACAAATTGCAAAAACTTCCTCAATCACCACATCTCTGCCCCCTAAAAACGAACAATCCAACACACAATCCTCCTCACCGACTCCATTATCTAACCATTATCATAAAATCATTAAGATCATCTAAAACTCTGACCTCATACTCACCACGTCTAAACAACACTTGATACACTCTACCAAACGGCCACAAACCCACCAACCAACCTTCCATGCTATAAATCACCAAACCTCTGCCCTCAATCACGTCCCACAATTCAGTTCCTCTCAGAAATCATCTCCTTCAGTCTAGAATCGCACCCACACTGATATGCAAAATCACCTAATCCAACACCCACAATGGACATCTCACCTCAATGACATGTCCATCGACTAGATGATCATTCATCTACCAGTAATTCCAGTCCTTCACAAGGCACTTTCACATCTACTGACGTCTCATACACACATCTAAACCGATCCATGATCATCTTCCGCAAAACCACAACATCCCCGTAATCACAGTCCACAATCCTCCACCGATTCAAAATCCATTTACTCCATCTCCACCGTAAGTCCTACCTCTCCATCCTCTCTCACTATGCAGCCTACAAACTTATTTAAAGTACTCAAAACAAAAGAATAGTCATTCTCCCAGACGTCTTCAAGTCTCACGAAATCCAAAAATTCTCAAAAGCAAAAATCAATGAAAACACAACAAAAATTAAAACAATCAGACAAAGCACTCCCCCCCCATCTCGACCTCCATCACTCTAACCCACTCTTACAGCCGAAAAATCGGTCACAAATCACTCTAATCGATTAACATTCACCTCATCCCTAGTAATCATCCTCACCTGAGACTAGCCTACTCAGTAATTCATCACTCCACACGTGCATCTCATCTCAGCAAACTAAAAAATCAGACTCGCCTCGATCCGCACAAAGAATCTCGAAAATCACTCGCCTCCACATAAAAACTCACACAAACCACAACCACACGCATGAATACCAAATCACCTCATTCAACACTTCCTTCAAGAAACATCCTCCACCAATCATACCCATCATCACATCAGTTGCGTCGTACAACCCCCCCCGACTCACAGCGAAAACTCAATCAAAAAATTCTCAAGATCGTCACCTCAACAGACAGGGCAATCATTCCACAAAACGTTCTTATCAAACAAAGCCTCCCATACTCAAACATCAACTCAGTACCTCCCCCAAAAGATCATCAACAACACAATCATAACAATAATCTCTACACTCGACCAATCTAATTGACCTCATATGCAAAACACTGCTACTCGCTCCAACAAAAAATTATCCACTTTGTCTCCTCGAAACAATCCACCAGACCTCCATCGAGAAATCGACTCACCTCAATTCACAAAATCTCCTACCAAAATCCAAACTCCTCATACAACCTCCCACTCCAACCTCCAAAAAGCTAAGAAAAAATCTCGGTTCCTACCCAAAACTCAGTATCGACAAAACAAACCGAAAGAGATCTACGTCACCAAACAACCTCCATAACACTCACCAGCGTACATATGATATCACCGAAATATCCTCTTCATCTCAAGCAACTCCAACAAGCGTCCCTCAAAGCCCATCAAACCTCAAAAGCTCTCTCCTATCATTAACCCTCTCAATTCAAGCTTTACAATTAATCCAACCCTTCATAGTAGGCACTTCTTTAAGATATTCAGATCAAACATCCCAAAAAAATAAAAATACTAGCCGTATAATAGTACAAAAGTCTCCTACAAATATCATAATCGTACTACTACACCTTCTCTTTCTACTTGACATTGTCATCTAAAAACACCACAAAGTCCTCCCGATAAATCTTCTATATACGACAAACAAACCTAACTCCAATTAATTCCATCACCCTCTATCCTCCGGCCCCTGTCAAACCGTCCCATAAGCTCAGGCTGAAAACTCCTTTTTCCCATTGGAATTAGGAGTTAGGACTGACATAGGTTTAGAATAGATTAGAATTAACATAGATTAGATAACCAAGATATTAATTAAATTGATAGATTTAACCTCGCTTCAAGTGTTCGACACCCTACTTACCATGAAACTACTACCGATCGGGTATACTGCCCGTTAAAGTGTTGTTTTTCGTTTAGTCGACAAAATATAAATTTAAAACTTAAATAAGTAAATCATACAATACAACCACAACACATCATGCGTATATCCGCTTCATGGGTCATGCGTAGTGCATGTAATCCGTAGCTATTAAGGCTCATTGTAGGCATGTTTTGCAACATTGTGATTTGTATCTCACGGTAACACATTTGCTCAAAATAACGAGTTAAGTTGCACAACAAAAAATTTTTTTTTTTTTGTTTTTTTTTTTTTATTTTTTATTTTTATTTTTTTATTTTATATCAAGTGTAGCAATACATCTTCAAGCTCCTTTGTATTTGGAACAATTATCTTACGTGATCATTTGCAGAAGAGTCATAACACTTTGTTTGTATAAATCAAATGTGGAAACCCAAACTATAAAGCGACTTCTTTAGACTTGTAATAAGAGTATGTAACCATAGATAAATCCAAATACAATGTAGAAACTTTGTGTGTATATTGAAAGATATGCGGAATCTACTCTTTGATACTTTAGAAGAATTATGAAAGTAACATTAAATATGAAAGAACAAAGATGTAACAAAAACCTTCAATATTATTAAGATCAATAATACGAGTACTCTGTCTAGTACTAGGGTTTATAACCTTGAAGCTATATAAAAACGTAATATGATGGTACTTCTAACTCAATAACCTAGGATCTCCTTTTATATACCAAGGAGTCCTTTACAAGATAACTACAAATCTTTTAAATATTTATCTTATACGAATCTTTCTAATAATATAAGATATACACAAAATAAACTAATACAAATCATATCACACCGACATTATCATCTCACAGTGATAAGTTTACACTTCGCAGTACTAAACGAAACTCATAGTACTACTTTCCAACTCTGGCAGACAACAGACTAAGCTTGGCAGTATAAACTCTTCCCTTGGCAGTACTAAGTGTGATAAGTTTAATTCCCAACAATCCTCCCCTAAACTTGTGATTGACGTCCAAATCTACAAGTTTCTCTGACTTAAACCATCTGTGCTGAGAGGATGCTTCCAAACACTTTAGTGTCTTGATCTGCTTGTTGTATGAAGATTTTCCTTAAAAGCTCATTTTCCATCTCTGAATGTTGATCCACTAACAGCTTGTCAACGAACATCAAAGTCAAAACCCCTTTTGACAATGGATATTCTTTCTCTACCAGCATGAGAATATTCATTCCTTTCTCTATAGACACATGATGAACTTCACATGTATCATATAACCTCCATGTCAATGGATCATGCATATACCTCTGAAGTTTCCATAGTGTAGCAACGGTATCAGGTTCAAACAACCTCTTCAATTCAACCTATAATGTTCTTTCTTTGTCATCAGTAGGTTCTGTTAAACCGAATCTTTCTTTAACCAAACTCCATAGCATCACTAAGTCATCTCTGTCAAAGACTTTTAGTATATCATCAAAGAATTGATATGCTTCTGTATGATTACCAACCCTGATGATATTCTAGTATTTTCTAGATTCTTCAGTGTAAACCTCCCAGTCAATGATTGAATATTTGACTTGTAAGGCTTCAACATAAACTTCTTCCACTGGAATTACCATCATCATTTGTTGTAAATCATCTTGTGACAATTCTTTTTCCTCTTCATTTGGTTGTTCTCGAACTGACCCTGAAGCTTCATTAGTCTTTTGCCTCTTAGAAGTCAAGCCCCACTCTGGAAAGAGGCTTGAAAACCGTCATAATCAATGGTGTCATATCAACAAGCAATAATAAAGGCATAAAGTCATAAATGATAACATAGGACAAGGTGGAAAGCCGGAATCAAACATCGGCTCCCAATTATGAGATCCAACATGAATATACGTAAAAGAAGTCTAAAGGACGAGAACATGTGTCCAAGTTAGTATTAGCACAGCAAAGTGTCTGCGATAAAAAGAAAGGAAGCTAAATGGGTCCACTTCCTAACACTACAATAAAACACTACATAAACTCTCTCAAGCCCAATCTCCCTCTAGATACCTGCCGTAATAAACAAGAGAGAAATACGGCTGAGCATAACGCTCAGTTAACGGATATAATAAACAATGAAGTAATAAGTATGAATCCTGGATAATAAATATAAAGCAGCGGAAAGATCATGATGTCACAGAATCTGGAGAAATACGTCATGCAGGAATAGGAAATAAACATGTAATACATGGAAACGTGAAGTCAAATATTCATGAATATCCATGGAAAGTATAGAAACATAAAATATAAGGAATGCCCACGAGCTCATATAATCAATACATGTCATAATATAATGTCGTGAATAACATCATATAATATGAGTGTCTGCCCTACGCCCCTGAATAATAATGGCCAATACATGAAATATAATCTGGTAACAAGAAACAGGAACGCACGCGTGAAATCCTCTCATCGCGAAAAGAGCGTGACACAGGTGCCTCATGTGTCACGGTATGGTACCTTAAAAAAAACCATTCCATGACTAGGTGTAAGTCCATGTAATCATGTACATTCTTATGATAAACACGTGCAATAGAATAAGTCATGAAAATTCAAAAATGTAAATGATCATGGCAAAGACATAAAATAAAAGGGAGCATAGCAGTTCTGGGATGGAATCATGAAAGAACCGAATGTCGCTTACTGAAAGATACGGAATATCCGTACCTATTCCAGGCAGTCAAAAAAAAAAAAACGCAAAGAGAAGATAAGAAGATGGGAAACTACTCTAGCCATAATGCGACTACATGTAAAGGTCATATATAAGTTACTTGTTCATGATTTAAGGTTACGTTCCATTTTTTTGTACTTTCATTTTAGTAACTTCTATTTTTAGTAACTTCTATAATTAGCATGATTCCTAGAATAGTACGTCCATGATTAACATAATTCCATGATAGTATTTTCAAGATTAGTATTCCCGTGTTATATGTGGGGTACTTTCCAAAAATAGCGAGCTTCAACTACAGTAATTTCCAAAAATAGACTTTCCTTAATTAACTACCCATAAATAAATATAACATTCCTGATTAATAAGTTTCCATAATAATTAACCTTCTAAAAATAACTTTCTAAAAATAGGACTTCCAAAAAATAGCAGGTTTCCTATAAATATAAGTTATCCATAAATAGCATGTTTTCCTATAAATAGGCGGTTTCTATAAATAGTAAGCTTTGTTTCCTTAGTGCGCAGGTCTCATACATCAAGACTCAATTGATACAGGAACTAGAGCCTAACAGATCCGTATTACCTCTAATCCGGATCTAATCAAGGATCGTCCAACTTTTGTATCAACAATATATATTATATATAATTAATCATGTTTAACCCATAATAATTATCAAATGACATTTTCTACCCCCCAACATATTTTTCTCAGATCATAACCAATATAATAACATGCTCAAATCAGCCCCAAAGTTTTAGAAATTACAAAACACCCCCTGATACTTTTAAATAGCAAATCGGGTAACAATTAAATCACTAAAACCCTAATTCAATTTTTCCCCAATAATTACACAATTTTATACATTAATTAGCATGTATTGGACCTGGGAAAAATATAAAAACCCTAACCCTAATTCGTTTCTTTCCTTTTTCCTTATTTTCGAAAATTAGCAAACAATGATAAATCTCCAATAATTATTCGAATTACTTCTAAATTTTTCCAACAATTGTTCTGAGTTATATGAGATATGTACAACACTATAAAAATATAAAATCAATTTTACAAATAGTTTTTATGCCGATTTCAATACTAGCTAGAAATTAGGGTTTCGAATATGATTTGATTTATAAAATCAAAATAAAATGAATGAACATTTTTCTTATGCATAGATCGAATTTATATGATGAAAAGTGAGTTGTAAAAATACCTTGGATGATCCTTAGGGATTTTATGAATTTATGAACCCGGTAGAGCTTTTCGAACCCAAATCAATAACCAAAATCGAACCAAGCACACCCCAAGCTTCCCACTATTTTTCCCACACTCCTTAACCTTCAAATAGTCTTAGAAAAATCGTGCAAGCCCTGGAGAATTCTTTTATGCCGCCACTTAATTTATTTAGGGTTTCGGTTTTTTTGTTTTTAATGATTTAGCAAATGAAAATGTAAAAAGATATACATAAACAAGTTTGGCCGAGTCCTATGGGCTTTCAAATAGTATTAAATCAGATTTTATTATTTTCATAATTATTATGTATTTATCTATAATTATTTTATATTAATAATAATGCATAATTAATTTATTATACATAATTCGGCATATATACCTATATTTATAATTTTAATTAATTTCCTTGTATAACATAAAGTATTTTGATCTTACAAAAATTTCATAATTGCTATATATTGTATTTTCATAATTTCTATAATTAAACTGAAATTTATTTAAGCTTTTATAGATTTTCTTGCATTAGGGGTATTTTGGTAATTTTACACTTATTGAAATTTTTAGGTTTTACAACTCTTCCCCCCTAAAAGAAAAATTCGTCCTCGAATTAGAAACATGATACGACTGAAAAGAACATACCAGATCATGGAAGAAAATGAGGATAAGAAGTCCGTATAGACTCCTCGGTCTCCCAAGTGGCTTCCCGCTCGGGATGATTCCTCCAAAGAATTTTGACAAAAGGGATCGTCTTGTTCCTCATGACTCTGTCCTGACGGTCTAGAATAGACTCAGGCTCTTCCGTATAAGATAAATCCTCACGGATCTGATCGAATGGATAAGAGACAACGTGAAGAGGATGATACTTGTAACCTCTGAGTAATGATACATGAAACACATTGTGAACATGAGATAGCTGAGGAGGTAACGCCAAACGATAGGAAACCTCACCAACGCGATCAAGAATCTCAAACGGTCCTATGAAACGAGGACTAAGCTTGCCCTTGATACCAAAACGCCTGACTCCACGTGTAGGTGATACTTTCAAGAAAACATGTTCACCCGGCTGGAACTCTAACGCTCTGCGATGTCTGTCGGCGTAACTCTTCTGACGAGTCTGAGCTTCCTTAAGCTTTTCCCTGGCGACGGCGACCTTTTCATTAGTCACCTCAATCATCTCCGGACCTTCAAGAATACGTTCACCAACCTGATCCCAACAAATAGGAGCACGACATTTCCTACCATACAACATCTCGAAAGGAGCGCATTTAATGCTCGCATGCCAACTGTTATTGTAGGCAAACTCCACTAAACATATATAGTCATCCCAATTTCCTGCCCATTCTAAAGCACATGAACGTAACATATCCTCTAATGTTTGAATCGTACGCTCCGACTGTCCGTCGGTCTCAGGATGAAAAGCTGTACTAAACTTGAGCCTGGTTCCCCAAGCTTTCTGTAAACCTTTCCAGAAACGAGACGTGAAACGTGGATCTCTATCTGACACGATCGCTGATGGAGTACCGTGTAATCGAACAATTTCTTGTTGGAACATTTCTGCTAATTTACTAACGGGGTAATCCTTACGGATAGGAAGAAAATGTGCCGATTTAGTCAAGCGATCTACAACAACCCAGATAGCATCGTGCTTCCTCTGAGTCCGTGGTAACCCGGTAACAAAATCCATGGATATTTCGTCCCACTTCCAAACAGGAATCTCTAACGGTTGCAATAGCCCACTTGCACGTTGGTGTTCAATCTTAACCTGCTGACATGTTAAACACTTTGACACAAACGTAGCCACATCGCGCTTCATACCACTCCACCAAAAGTGTTGCTTGAGATCGTGGTACATCTTCGTCGAACCTGGATGAATCGAAAATGGAGAACTATGAGCCTCAGTCATCAAGGCTTCTCGAAGTGTAGGATCCTCTGGTACGCATAATTTAGTACCCTGCCATAAAATGCCATCGTCATCAACGCGAAACTCGGTCTGCTGATCAATATTCTGAATAATTGCCCAGATTTCTCCGTCATCCTTCTGAGCTGTCTTGATCTGTGAAATTAGGTTAGGCTCAACCCTCAGACTAGCCCAGAAACCATTCTGTCCACGAACACATAACTCGATATCCAAACGCTCAAGGTCACGAATAATCTCTTCTTCCACCTTGATGCCAGCTATCATTCCCGACTTCCTACTCAAAGCATCAGCCACTACATTCGCTTTACCCGGATGGTACTGAATGTTGGTGTCATAATCCTTTAGTACTAACGGGGTAATCCTTACGGATAGGAAGAAAATGTGCCGATTTAGTCAAGCGATCTACAACAACCCAGATAGCATCGTGCTTCCTCTGAGTCCGTGGTAACCCGGTAACAAAATCCATGGATATTTCGTCCCACTTCCAAACAGGAATCTCTAACGGTTGCAATAGCCCACTTGCACGTTGGTGTTCAATCTTAACCTGCTGACATGTTAAACACTTTGACACAAACGTAGCCACATCGCGCTTCATACCACTCCACCAAAAGTGTTGCTTGAGATCGTGATACATCTTCGTCGAACCTGGATGAATCGAAAATGGAGAACTATGAGCCTCAGTCATCAAGGCTTCTCGAAGTGTAGGATCCTCTGGTACGCATAATTTAGTACCCTGCCATAAAATGCCATCGTCATCAACGCGAAACTCGGTCTGCTGATCAATATTCTGAATAATTGCCCAGATTTCTCCGTCATCCTTCTGAGCTGTCTTGATCTGTGAAATTAGGTTAGGCTCAACCCTCAGACTAGCCCAGAAACCATTCTGTCCACGAACACATAACTCGATATCCAAACGCTCAAGGTCACGAATAATCCCTTCTTCCACTTTGATACCAGCTATCATACCCGACTTCCTACTCAAAGCATCAGCCACCACATTTGCTTTACCCGGATGGTACTGAATGTTGGTGTCATAATCCTTCAATAACTCCAACCAACGCCTCTGTCTCATATTTAATTCTCGCTGAGTGAAAATATATTTGAGACTCTTATGATCGGTAAAAATATCACATGATTCGCCATAAAGATAGTGTCTCCAAATTTTGAGAGCGAAGACAACGGCTGCTAATTCCAGATCATGAGTAGGATAGTTAACCTCATAGGGCTTTAGCTGTCGTGAGGCATAGGAAATCACTTTCCCATGCTGCATGAGTACACAGCCAAGACCCTTCTTAGAAGCATCACTGTAAATCTGAAATCCACCTGAACCAGATGGAAGAGTAAGAATAGGCGAGGAAACCAAACGTTGCTTAAGCTCTTCAAAGCTCTTTTCTCGCTCTTCATTCCATACAAACTTCTCACCTTTTCGCATAAGCTTGGTTAAGGGTAAGGCTAATCGTGAGAAACCCTCTACGAATCTGCGGTAATAACCTGCTAATCCAAGAAAACTCCGTACTTCGGTCACAGACGTCGGTCTTGGCCATTTGGTGATAGCCTCAACCTTCGCCGGATCCATAGTAATTCCTTCTGCTGAAACAATGTGACCCAGAAATGCCACCTTACTCAACCAAAATTCGCACTTGGAAAACTTGGCATATAATTTCTCCTGTCGTAAAATCTGTAGAACAGTGCGAAGATGCTCCTCGTGTTCTTCTTTAGACTTAGAGAAGACCAGAATATCATCAATGAACACGTGAAAAATGATAGGCTTAGAGGGTTGTACTAGGGGTATCCTACACTAAAAATGAGTGCATGGCAAGGGTGTGGGACAGTTATATGATCGAGGTGACCATCATAACAATTACAGGTTTAAAACATTGGTTAATCCTAGTGCCTCTTATCTAGAAAATCTTAATACTTACTATGCGGTCTCGGGATTCATCACAAAAACAAGTTCTAGAATTTAATATACTACCGGTACACTCATATAATTTAATACTAATACCAATGCTCCAGAAAAGGTGACAAAGACCATACGTACACATCTGTAACGACGAAATAGACACATATGACTGCATTCGAACCTTAACTCGAGAAAGCTACATGTACAAATTATCTTGGGTATCAATAATAGATACCCGAATTCCTAAAGATCTAAAGGCGAACCTTATATTTTTGGGGTGGAATTTTGTGGTTCTTTGTGCTAGTCATACACATTCCTATCCATGAGACACTATTAATACTTGTTTTTCGTCGGTATGTGTCATAAAATATTTTAAATTTTGGTCAAAATTACCTTTTTATGCTATGTTTCGATATATTGCCCATCATTTTAAGGACAAAGCAAATGGCAAATGAAAGAATAGTTTCTAAGGCTTATTTATCCATACATTTAAGTTGAACATTGTCCCTAATGTTCTATAGAAGTACCCGTAAAAACGAATAAAGGGATAAGAAAACAAGGAAAATAAACTAGTACTCCTCTGGTTTGCTTAATAATGGAGAAGAAACATGCGATAACTGGTTAAATCGTCCTCCAAGAATCATCCAATGGAACTTCCTAGGAACTTCCAAGCTTATTCTCATCAAACAACACATAGACATATTGAATGATTAAAGATAAATAACCTTACTTGATTAAAACATGGATTCAAGGTAGTTCAATAGGATTTTGAGGCCCTAATAAAGCTCTTAAAACGACTAGGGTTTGCCTCCTTGGGGTTATACAAAGTTATCCCAAAGTTACACACTAAAACCCTAAAAATGAATATATATTTATAAAGATGTCGTCGCGATGGCGTCGCTTTGCAATCTTGACGCCGTCGCTAAGTAGACGATTCTAGATCCTCTTTAAGCCGGCCACGTCCTGATGACGTCGCCATATTCCTTACGCCGTCACTAGATTGATCACGACAGCATCGCTTTATGGCTGTGACGCCATCTCCAGTCATTGTTTGCATAATTCTTCATGAGCCCAAGTCATGTGTATTTCCTCCAAAAGCCATCCAAGTGCTAAAAACCTGAAAACAAACGATTAAGCATGTAATCTGGGTATATTTGCATGACTTAAGGGGTTAAATGACCCTGATTTAGTGTATAAAATGACACCTCATCATGGCACAATAGGCTTGGTCATCCTTCTGATTAGGTTGTTGATGTGTTACAATATGAACTTAACTTCACCAAAGACTCTCATGTTTCTCCTTATGACATCTGTCATAAAGCTAAACAAACCAAGGAGCCTTTTTC
Organism: Tanacetum coccineum; assembly: GCA_026074375.1. Lineage (NCBI taxonomy): Eukaryota > Viridiplantae > Streptophyta > Magnoliopsida > Asterales > Asteraceae > Tanacetum > Tanacetum coccineum. Next base: position 52,336 of record BQNB010011257.1, on the reverse strand, counting down.
ATTAAGTGATCATCTGACCACTTCAATAGGTGAATTAGTTCATCTTGATCTTGGGGGTCCTTATAAAGTAATAAGCAAAGATGGTTTCAAATATTTTATGACCAATGTTGATGACTATACTAGGGCTATTTAGGTCTATCTTATTAAAACCAGGGATGAGGTTTATGATCTATTTGTAAGTTTTATTAAACTAATTCACAATCAGTTTAATTACAATATTAAAAATTTAAGATCTGATAATGGAACTGAATTTATGGATAATAAAATGAGTGATTTGTTTAACAGTCTTGGTATTGTGCATCAAATTTCTTGTGCATATGCTCCTCAGTAAAATGGTGTTGCCGAGAGAAAGCACATGCATCTTTTAAATGTTGCAAGAAGTTTATTATTTCAAAGTGGTATTCCTTTAAAAATGTGAACTGAATGTATTCTAACTGGTGCATATCTTATTAACATGTTGCCTTCTTTTGTTCTTAATAACAAATCTCCTTTCGAGATTGTGTATGGTCTTAAATCAAAACTCTCTCATTTGAGAAGTTTTAGATGTCTATGTTTCTCATCTATTCTAAATAGTTCTGATAAGTTTTCTACTATATCTGAAAAATGTGTTCTTATTGGATTTTCTACTACAAAAAGGCTTATAAAGTTTACAGTCTTGAGTTAAAACTTGTATTTTACTCAAGAGATGTAAAGTATTATGAGACTGTTTTCCCATTTAAAAAGAATTCTTCTCTTCAACATGTTGAAGAAACTTCTGATAATAATATTAACTACTTAAACTTTT
>BQNB010011257.1:0-48687 GCA_026074375.1 Tanacetum coccineum | reverse complement strand
TCGCTTCTTTTTCAGATTCATAATGAGCTTTGTTCTCAGGAGTCATATTCAGAACTGTCTCGACTGATGTTGTTGCAGGAATTTCCGGAGAATCCTTTGTTGCTGGAACAGTTGGTGTAGTGACCATTGTTGGAGTATAAGGACCTGTGAGGATGCACTTTTGTAGGGCATCACCATTTGGTCTTGTATCAATGTATCGTAAGAACCGTGATCGCCATTGTGCATATCGTCCTGTTGCAAGCATTGGTGGACGATCCCTTGAACCAGCTGCCATTATGTTGTTATGCATTTGACTGTCGGTTGTGGAAGTTACAATTAGAGTTGTCATGATGAATGATTGAAGAATTATGAAGTGAGAATGATTTGTAGGATCTTAAGCAGGTAAAGTGATTGTTGTTGTGGATTGAGTTCAATTAATGTTCACGGGATTTTATAAATCTTTGATTAAAACTAAGAAAAGAATCGTATCTTTCGCGGGATTTTACAAAATCAAAAAGAAACCGTAAAACAAAAATGACTAGTTCGGTGCTTGACAAAAAAAACTAGATCGGTTCTCAAATGAAAAAACAACTAGTTCGGGTCTCGCTTGTTCGGTTCTTTGGTTCGGTTGTCTCGATCGGTTGACAAAGAAAACAACTAGTTTGGTTCTCGCTTGTTCGGTTCTTTGGTTCGGTTGTCTCGATCGGTTGACAAAGAAAACAACTAGTTCGGTTCTCGCTTGTTCGGTTCTTTGGTTTGGTTGTCTCGATCGGTTGACAAAGAAAACAACTAGTTCAGTTCTCGCTTGTTCGGTTCTTTGGTTCGGTTGTCTCGATCGGTTGACAAAGAAAACAACTAGTTCGGTTCTTGCTTGTTCGGTCCTTGAGATTTCAAGCTCGTTCGGTTCTAAAGGTTTTGTCTTGTTCGGCTTACAACATATGAGGTTTGTTCGGCTTACAAATGAGTCTACTCGTTCGGCCCACATATAAATATGGCCGTTCAGTTTTGTGTTGTGTTGTACACGATTAACAACCCAAAATCAAAATTTTGAAAAACAAAATAAGCTTAAGAAAACAATAAGCTGAAACCAACAATAAGCTCATACAAACAAAAACCATGAAATAATCACTAAACCCACCCCGTGGCGATTGATACCAAATGTCGGTAACCCAAAATCACTTTCACTTCATTATTGAAACACAAGAAAAATAAGATGAGAGAAAATGGAAGAATTATAGAGAGAGAAACTAGAGAAAGAAATGAGATGGTTAATTCTTGCAAAATGAAAACTTACAAATGAGAATCAACACCATTTTCCTTGATGGAAAATGGTATATATTCCCTACACAATCACATGGGGCGTGTGGGCTTTTACTTGGGCAGGGCTCGGGATTGACTTGGGCTTTAGCCCGATACACATGCAATATTAGCTTACAAATAAGAGCCCGTTTACCCGTCTAGCCTATTATAACGTATAATTAATTAATGACTGAGACCTAATATTATTATGAACGAACTTCCATTGTTCGACTCATTATTTTGAGGCTAACAGATTATGAATCCAAAGCACTTGTCCACAGCAACTTAAAGCAGCCACATATTCAGCTTCTGTTATGGAATTTGCAACCACTCTCTATTTCATGCACTGCCATGATATTAATCTACATCCAAGGATTTGACAACCTCCTGTTATATACTTTCTATCCAAGCTTGCTCCAGCATAATCACTATCACTGTATGCTACCAAATCAAAAGGATAATCTTTTGGATACCAAAGGCCCAATTTTGGTTGACCTTTTAAGTACTTAAAAATCCTTTTCAAATCATGAAGATGTGAAACCTTTAGATTGACTTGGTATCTAGCACGGGCACACACTGCAAACATGATGTCAGGTCTTGAAGATGTAAGATACATCAATGAACCAATCATTGACCTATACATATGAACATCCACTTCTTTACCATCTTCATTCTTAAGCAGAGGCTTTTGAGTTTTCATTAGTATACTGGTAGTCTTGACTTCTGTAAACCCAAATTTCTTTAAAATTTTAGCAACATATATATCTTGACTAATAAATATGCCATCCTTCTTCTGCTTCACTTATAATCCCAAGAAGAATGTAAGTTCTCCCATAAAACTCATCTGAAAATTATCATGCATCAACTTCTCAAATGCAATGCATAGCTCCTTCTTTGTTGAACCAAAGATGATATCATCCACATAAACTTGGACCAGCAAGCTCATAGCGTAGAGGTCTTCTAACACAGTGTATTAGATTCACCGTACTTACTTTTTCTCATTACCGGAACGTCTCAAAGCAGACAACACATTAAGAGTTGAACAAATAGAACTTATAATTTCTGATTAAGTCGTACAATTGGGATTTCCTTTCCTGGAAACAAGTATTGATTCACATTGAATCACACCATCGTTTCTTTCTAGTTGACACGAGTTTGATTCATATAGAATCTCGCAAGTCTCCTACTCCAAGAGCTTTGTTTGAATGCTGGGCACAAGCAGAGAATTTCCATCTTCATTGTAAAGTACATAAGTATACTCAGATGTTCTAGGAGCACAGATCGATCGAAGGGTGGGCTGAGGATGGGCTACGTGGGAGCGTCTTGTTAAGCCGTGCATGTGGAGGATGCTTCTTGGTGTGATGCCGAGCGAGCGGGTGGGGTGAAGAGGGAATGGAAAGGGTGGTCTCTAGAGATGAAGATATACTGAGGATATGGATCTCTTGGCTCTAGACCTCGATTGGTTGCGTTTTGGTTTTAGTAATCAAGGCTGAGGAGACTGGGCGGCACCTGATTCAAGTATTAACTAACTCAGAGTGAAAAAGTTATAGATTGTCGTGTGTCTCTCCGGAAAAATGAGACAAGTTTCTTTTGAGAGAAACCCGAATGCTGGAAGGGTTTTGTGCATGCATCACTGGGACCCAGATGTTCGTCTTCTATGTCCAGCACTCAACATTGTGATTCTGACAGCAAGTATGTATTGAAGACCAACTTCCGTTTCATGCCTAATTTATGTGGAGGCTTCTTTAATTCAAACACCCTTTATCCATACATTTCTTTTTAATTCCTTCAACCCTTCAATCTTACCAAGACGTCATTACTAACACCTTGTTGTGATTGTTCCAGTGTTAGCTCAATCTTAGTCGGCATTCTTCCCTTATACACATTCATCTCCAATCATACCTAAGAGACATGTCGAGAAGAATATTTTTTGAAACATTTTCTAATTTGTTGATTTTGTATTTTTCTTTTTGAAATTTTATATTTTTCTATTTTTTTTTATTATGTTACATGTTAGATTTTGAAATGAGGCATCAAGCAGATTCATATTGTCAGAACCTCCAGTTTCTGCTAGAGTCAAACAACGCATACCAATTCGTCCTGAGATAACTGAAACCTTTCTTTGGAAGGGCTTTAGAAAACATGTAAGATCACTTGGTAGTCAGTTCTGACAAAGAACATTCAATATATACCATTTCTAACCTGTTCTTTGATGAAATGATACCGATATGGATGGCTTGGTATGACTATTGCTGCACGGGGTTGTATGAGATTGCTATGGCTGACTGAGAGTCACAGTACAACGGTATATTGTTGTAGTTGAAGTCATAATCTTGAAGTTGTGTCCTCATCCACATTACTTAGCACAACTTGCAGATAACGCTACGTATTCAGCCTCTGCGGATGATATTGCAGTACAGTTTTGCTTCTTTGCGAGCGACGCCTGCTGACATAGCTTAAAGCGACGAAGGAACGTATTCACTCCAGAAGTGCGTGTTGGGTGTCAGTATCAATGCAACCGGCAAGATCGGCATCTGAAAAAGCTGTAAGTTCAAAGCCATTAACCTGGGCGGTGTCGAACCAGAGCCCCGGGGGAGAGTGAGTGAATGGTAGCGGCGCGGGCTCTTAAAGTAATCGAAAGATTCCTTTTAACCTCTTTGAGGTGTTTTTTCAGTCGTCTTGCTTGGGATATCTTGCACAATAAAACAAGGACATCCAGGTGGCCGGCGAGCGAGGTAGGCGGTAGTCCTACAGATGTCAAATACATGATGAGTCAGCCCGGATTTGTGGCTACGGTGTAGTCATGATCGTACCCTACGGGTTCACCACTCAGTCTGCAATCTAATTTAGGTTTTCGTAGTCCATTGTGTACAATGCTTGTCCTTTTTCCCTACTGAGGTTTTTTTAGTAATCTCTGAAAGGTATTAGGGGAGAGGGATTGGCCTGATTGATAAAGCCAAAGCGGCTTGGGGAAAGTGGATCCTGAAGTCCTAAAAGCTAATTTCATTTTCCGCCAATAAGGACATTTCTCAAATCTACCTTGTGCATGTAATTTTCAAAACGTTTTGAAAATGTGTAGGGTTTATGGGATCCAAAAAATAATGGTCATAAACGTTAATTGGGTGGCGGACGGATAGTAATATGGGCGTAGCCACGTTATTTTTATTCGGGAATAAGGGTCGAGTCATATGATACCTTTAGTAAACCATTTGGTAACAGGGAGATATTTGAGAGTTTCATCTCTTGATTCCGAGTGCCGTAGCAGAGCTGTTATTAGATCCATATAGAGCGTTTCCTATGACGTACTAGCTGTTTGGTCTGGATGAGTCAGGTTGTGTTGTATCATCTAGATGTCCGGAGGCTTTGTTTGGTTGCAACATAAAACCGTTAGCCTCCTTTTGGTCCACAATGACCATTAAGAAATAGCCGTTTTTCACATCCATTGATAAATTGTAGAAAGTGGCTTAAGTTCAGGCTTATGCAACAAAGGATCTGCACTAGTCCTCCGAACGACAACTAGAGCAAATGATAATCAATACCCTCTTTCTGAGAATAGAGCCCTTTTTGCTACAACACGTGCTTTGTTGCAATTACATTTGGGTCGTTCATCCTTTTTGTTATCCATAACCACTTTAGCTTTGATTTACTATCTTAGCCAATAAGGTTGTCAACGAGTCCCAGACTTGTAGTCCTGTCAAACTGATGAAGTTTCTTCCTTACATTGCTTCTATCCATGCAGAATCAGCCATTGCTTCCTTAATGTTTTTTGATTCAACAATACTCACTGTGAGTGCGAACATACACATTTCAGGATCTGTTGCAAGTTGTCATCTTGTTTGCACTGGCTTGGATGGATTTCCACGAACTTTGATTCACGGTGATCTTTTTGTACCATCGGTATTCAGAATCATAGAGGTTTTGATTTGAAGGTATGCACATTTGAAATACCAATATTGCATGAGGAAGGCGCAGCGAGCATTTTCTTGTACACGGGTACAAAAAGGATTGTAAATTCTCTTTGATGATCTGTGTTTTCCCTTCACATGAGCATTTGTAGGAGTTGAACGGTTCAGATGTAGGTTTAATATTTCGTGAGCGCGCGTTGTATATGAGAGACTATTAGAGTGCAGAAATATCGGTGTGGGAGAAAGAAGAACTTGTTGACACAGAGAAGTACCATCATTGAAAAATTCATCATCGTACAAAGACCGAAAAGAAGATCCAACTCCTGTGTGATGGAACTATTGTATTTGCTGAAGGAGAAACTTTGTATTCTGGTGCAGGTCAGGTTGTCATAATCTGACGCCTTTTGTCCGTTGAGAGAACAGGCCTGAGTGTCATTTGCAACAGACGTCTCCGACATCTCTTTGAACTCATCAAATCTGAGATGGATGGATTCAACTATCAACCTTGTTCTCTTGTTGTAGACACGATATCCCTTTAACTGAGTGGAATATCCCACCAAAATGTACGGATCCCCTTTTTCTTTCATCTTATCCAAGTTTTCACCATCTTTATTTAGGTAACAAGTGCAACCAAAGATGTAAAGGTGTTTAATTGAGGGTTTTCTGTCATTAATGATTGATATGCCGTTTTCTCGTAAGTTGGGATGAATGATTGATCTGATTGAAGTATACATTGGGCGGGTTGCAATTGCTTCAGCCCAAAAGAATAAAGGAAGTTTAGAAGCCGAAAGCATCGTTCGAGCAGCCTCAACGAGAGTGCGGTTTCATCTTTCAACAACGCCGTTCTTTCAGTGTTTCGAGGTGTGGAAGTTTGATGCTTAATTCTTCTTCTTTAAAGAATGCATTAAGTGTCTTGTTTAAGAACTCAGTGCCTCTGTCAGTGCGAACAGAAATTACTGGGGCTTAAAGATTTCTTTGGATCATCATGAGAAAGTCTTTTAAAACTTCTGGTGTTTCATCCTTGGAACGTAGAAAGAGTGTCCAAGTATATCTGGAGTAAGTCATCGACAATTACCATAATATATTTCTTCCCATTTATCCTAGCAACCCGCATTGGACCACATAAGTCCATATAAAGCAAATTTAACCGTCCTTTCGAACTTGGAATAGTCTTTGACTTGAATGAACTTCGTTTTGGCTTTACTCACTTCACAAGAGGAACATAAGTTGAATCCATGATATACTTTAGTTTTGGTAAACCAATCACACATCTTTTCCTTGAAAGCAAGTTGATATAGTCGAGAAGTTGAGATGAGAAAGTCTCGATGCATAATCACGCTTGAGTTAAGTGATGCTTTACCCAATGAACAAATTGAGTTTGATGAAGTTGTTTTCATGAAGAGAAATTTTTGATAGAGAACAGATCACAATTAACCGTTAGTAAGTCGTTTCCCTTAAGATCTCTAACAAAACACGTAGATTTCTGAAATGCAACCTCCAAGTCCGCATCACAAAATTGACCAACGGAGAAAAGATTGTGATTGAGACCTTCGACGTAGTAAACCCTTTTGATCGTGATATTTTTTTCCTTAAACCAAATCTCCATAACCAAGAATTGGACAAATTGATCATATGCAAAACGAACGGAACCCAAGTATTTTCAACAAAATTGCACAGCAGTGATAGATTGCCGTCATGCGCTTTGTGCATCAGATCAACAAATAAATAGGATGAGTTTGGTACAATCCTGACAAGAGAATTAGAGGACGAATTGGTAATCTGGGGGGGGGGGGGGGGACAAATTGAGCCTAAAGGTGTTTGTGAGTTTCAAGACATTAAGTTATCCTAGATGCATTATATCTTACGGCAAAACTAACTTCTTTTAGGCCACACTCATTCTAACTTTAGGTACCCATTTCTTTTGTGTCTTAGGAACCTATTTCTTTTGTGTTTTTAGAACCCATTTATATGTTGATAGGGCAATTGTTGTGCTATCCACCATTTACACCCTTACTCATTTTCTTTATATATACATCCTATATAACTCTTAGGAACTTGTGATAGTGGATTCTGATGCAATTAGTATTCTTATGGGGGGTGTTGCAACAATTTGTATCGCTTGACTTTTGTGTGATTTCTATCATAATAGGCCTCTACATTAGGCTCTTAGTTCTAGCATTCACGTCTTTCAAGACGTAGAAACACAAGCATCAGATTCGAATTAAACACACATTTTCCACTATAGCCACAAACAGATTTAACATTCGAAAGTTTGGAATTTAAATTGTCATTACACGTAGTTACAGACTTTGTAGAGAGATCTAGAACCTTGAAATACTACAAAATCCTAGGGTGGGTGAAGGAGCGGAAGCTACTTCAGGAGGGGAGCGAGAGCGATAAACTTCTCATGACCTAGTGTTTGCACAACCTTATCTTCATTTGATTCCTCCTAGGCTGTGGTCTGCAGCCGCGAATCATTTTTAAGCGTCTTTGGGTAGATGTAATGACGCGAGATAGTATCCTAAAATTCTGATTCAACTGTGGTGCGGACAGACGGGACAGAGAGGAGGGCAAGGGGAAACAAACAAGTCTTAGAGCGCCTAGGATTATCCATATCTTACGCATTGGGTTACGAAGATGAAGAAGGTCGTTTGAAATGTTTACCCATGCTTGATTTTTTTGACGAAGTTCTTTCAGATGATTAATGTTTTTTGTCATGACGTTATATGCTTGTCTACTTTAGCTTATTTGATTTAGACACTGGTAAAGAAAATCTATGTTTTTGATAAAATATTTAGTTTTGTTTTACAAATGATTTTCCTACACATTTTTTTTTCTTTCTTATTGCACTTTGCTAACCGAACTGAAATTCATAATGATGGGTCGTGGGTTTGAAAATTTCAATAAAGACTATTTATCTTTGTGTATCAAATGGATTAACTAAGTCTTTTATTCAATTTTGATCGAATCTCGTTCTCAAGAGTCAGAGTCCTCATCCCTATCAGGGACGATTCTAATTGCTGGATCAGATTGGTCATGTGAGATCGCATACAAACATCGTATCTCATTTTGAGCCTTTTTGAGGTACAGGCATTGATTGGCAAAGTAGGTCTTCCATGAAAAGTAGGGCATTTGGGTGCTTAACAAATGAATGGTTTGGATTGATTGACTCCGTTTGTAAACAATTTCATTCAATAAACTTTAACATTGTTTTTCCATGAAATCATTATGTCAATATCATTTTCCTTCTTAAGTTTCAAATACCTTATTACCCTTTGTTTCTCCTGACAAGACCTTCGTAGTGTGACTTAGTTTAAAAGACTACTGTATTGACTAACTCATCGTGTTCCTCTTTTAACAAACGGCAATTTCATAGCTTTTACTTTAACCTTCTTTTTATGTTAATTCTTTTTGAGCAATAGTCCTAAAGTTTCATTTAACCTTCGTTTAAGTTTGTCATAGTCAACTGTACGATCATTAAAGGCCTTGTACCTCTCAAAACTCAGTCTGAGTGTTTTGAAGTGCAACTAAATAAACTATCGCCGGATACTATTAGATTCCCCGTAGATGTATACGACAGGGAGTTTCCCGCAAAATGAGATTTGCACACAGTAACCCTGAGTACAATGTTGCATTTGCCTTTCTTTAAATCGCTTTTTGAATCTTTATTTTCATCGACATCTACTTTAAATAGTCAATTAAATTAGCAGGTGCAACACACTCATCAATCACATTTTACATCATTTTGGTCATCCGAATATCATTATCACACATAACCGTGAGTCAGGAATGACATTACTATCACCCGTTTCCACTGCATACATGTGTTATTAATGGATTCAGATTGCTCAAAATGTTGTATGTCATTGGCAAACACATTATCATCAGTATCGTATTGTACCTGTTCTAATGGCTCAGCGTCAGTGCATGAGTCTGCATTGGAACCCCTTGGGATCTTTGCCATGTAACTGTAATGAGCCTTTCACAACTCCTTGTTCAAGCGAGTACTCTTCATCCTGTCTAGCTAGCCAGTCAATTGCTCAACTTGGAATTGAACACCTTCTCAGCTTGTTACACAACAACATCTTTTCTTTGTGATACGTAGAGTCTTTAACCCGTTTTGGCTTTCTGCATTCCTTAGCATAATGACCAAATTCCTTGTAGTTAAAATAATATATCCCAGACTGTTGCACTACTAGACCACCTACAGTTTCCCTAGCCCCAACAACATTCACCCTCTGATTCCCAAACTGTCTAGTCTGATTGTCATTCTTGTACCTTGGAGTAGTATCCATATTCTTGTTTCTGGTGTTTGAGGAAGTTCTGAGGTTGTTGTTGGTAGGTTTGTAGAGTTTCTTGAAGTACTTTGCAATGAGAGCCAAATTTTTCTGCATGTCTTTATCCTTCTGAGCTTTGTCAGGATCACTGTCTTCTCAGAAGCAGACTCAGATGGTGTAAGATTGGTTTAACTATCTCTTTGCCGTTTGGTATCTTGTAGTTGATTAGATCTCTGGTTGGAAGCGAATCTTTTGATGTTGGTGCATATTGATTTGTAAGGTTTTGATATGTTTGGTATAAGGGTTCACTGAAGTGTATGAGCCAGTATGCGCGCGCAAGGCTAATGTTAGCATTCGAGGTGTGCGCCGAGTCAGGTGCATGCGGGCGATGTTCATTAACTTTCCTTTTGGGTATTGTTTCAAGAATGTCAACAAGTGCTTATGGTATGAAACTTCATCCAACTTGTGTTGTTGCTTGCATTATGACAAATCTTTACCATAATCTGGTTGAAGTTTGTTGAAGAAATTGAACATGACTTGCATCGTTGCAACTGTCAAATTGTTTCTGATCATTTCATTCTCATTTTTGTAGACATCTTGTTAGTAAGACTCAATTGTTTTCTCCATCGTGAGAGGTGAGTTGACAAAACCCAAATTAAGTTTGTCTTGACATCTGAATATTAAGTGATTCACCTTGTCTGTATCCTTCCGATGGCTGTCCCCACATTCTGAGCTGTCTGACAAATGCATCAACAGTTTGAGTAATTTCATCTCCAATCAGTCAATATCAAATGAATCGCTTCTTTTTTTGATTCAAAATGAGCTCTGTTTTTTTAGGAACTGTCTCGACTGCTGTTTTTTCAGGAACTTCTGGAGAATCCTCTATTGCCGGAACAGCTGGTGTTGTGACAATCATTGGAGTGTAAGGACCCAGTGAGATGGCACTTCCATAAGGCATCACCATTTGGTCTTGTATCAATGTATCTTAAGAACCGTGATCGCCATTGTGCATATCGTCCTATTGCAAGCATTGGTGGACGATCCCTTGAACCAGCTGCCATTATGTTGTTAATGCATTTTGACTGTCGGTTGTTGGAAGCTACAATAGAGTTTCATGATGAATGATTGAAGAATTACAAAGTGGAGAATGAATTTGGTAGGATCTAGCAGTAAAGGTGATTGGTTGTTGTGGATTGAGTTCAATTAATGTTCACGGGATTTTATAAATCTTTGATTAAAACAGAGAAAAGAATCGTTTCTTTCGCGGGATTTTACAAAATCAAGAAGAAACCGTAAACAAAAAATGACTAGTTCGGTGCGTGACAAAAAAAACTAGATCGGTTCTCAAATGAAAAAACAACTAGTTCGGGTCTCGCTTGTTCGGTTCTTTGGTTCGGTTGTCTCGATCGGTTGACAAAGAAAACAACTAGTTTGGTTCTTACTTGTTCGGTTCTTTGGTTCGGTTGTCTCGATCGGTTGACAAAGAAAACAACTAGTTCGGTTCTCGCTTGTTCGGTTCTTTGGTTTGGTTGTCTCGATCGGGGAGGATGAGCAGAAGAAAAACAACGGAGTTCAGAGTTTGGCTCGGGCGTGTTCGTGTTCTTTGGTCGGTTGTCTCGATTCGGGTTTGACAAGAAAACAACTAGTTTGGTTTCTTGCTTGTTTGGGCTCCTTGAATTTCAAGCTCGTTCGTTCTAAAGGTTTTGTCTTGTTCGGCTTACCACAGATGAGGTTTTGTTCGCTTACTAAATGAGTCTACTTTCGTTCGGGACCGGACCCCACTTAAAAATATGGCCGTTCAGTTTTGGTTGTTGTACACGATTAACTTAACAACCCAAAATAAAATTTTGAAAATACAAAATAAGCCTTAGAAACAATAAGCCGAAACCAACAATAAGATCATTCAACACGAATACCAAGAAATAATCACTAAACCTACCCCTTGCGAATTGATACCAAATTTTGGTAACAACAAAAATCACTTTTCACTTCATTATTGGAAACACAAGAAAAAATAAGATGAGAGAAAATGGAATAATTATAGAAAGAGAAACTAGAGAAGCATGAGATGGTTAATTCCTTTGCAAAATGAAAACTTACAATGAGAAATCAACAACCATATTTCCTTGATGAAAATGGTATAATATTTCCCTACACAATCACATGGGGCGTATGGGCTTTTACTTTGGAACATGGGGCTCGGATTGAACTAGGCTTTATCCGAATACACATGCAATTTAGCTTACAAATAAGAGCCCGTTTAACCCGTCTAGCCTATTACAACGTAGAATCAATAATGACTGAGACCTTAATATATATATGAACGACTTCCTTGTTCGACTCATTATTTTGAGTGCTAACAGATTATGAACCAAACACTTGTCCCCCATCAACTTAAAGCACCACATATCACTTTGGAGGGTAGTGTGGTGGTACTTGTTCTGGAATTTGGCAACACGTCTCATTTCATGCACTGCCAGTATATTAATCTACATCCCAAGGATTTGACAACCTCCTGTTTTATACTTTCTATCCAAGCTTGCTCCAAGTATATCACTATCACTGTTGCTCCAAATCAAAAGATAATCATTTGGATACCAAAGGCCCAATTTTGGTTGACACTTTTAAGTACTTAAAAAACCTTATCAAATCATTACGATTTGAAACCTTTAGATTGACTAGGTAGCTAGCACTGGCACGACACGTGCAAACATGAGGTTAGGTCCTTGAAGATGTAAGATACATCCAATGAAACCAATCATTGACCTATACAAATATGAACATCCACTTCTTTACCATCTCATTCTTACAGAGGCTTTTGAGTTTTCATTAGTATAACTGGTAGTCGTTGACTTCTGTCAACCTAAGATTTCTTTAAAAATTTCACCTGCAACATATATAATCTTGACTAAATAAATATTGCCATCCTTCCTTCTGCTTTACTTTAATCCAATAAGAATGTAAGTTCTCCCATAAAACCAATCTGAAAATTAACATGCCATCAAACGTTCCAAATGCAATGCATAGCTCCTCTTTAGTTGAAACAAAGATCTACATCCACCATAACGTGGGGACCGAACAAAATATCACATTTATGCCTTTGATGAATAAGGTCTTTTGTTGTCGATTTCCTCTTTGAAACCTTAATGTCCAACAAATTATGTTGACAAGGTTTCCATACCAAGGCTCTAAGAGCTTTATGTAGTCCATATAGTGCTTATTTCATACTTGTATAACTCTATCAGGAAAGTTATGGATGTTCAAAAGCCTGGTGGTTGACACACATACACCTCTGCTTCAATCTTCCTCATAGAGAAAAGCACTTTTACACCATTTGATACACCACAAAAATCCGTTCAATGAAGCATAAGCTAAAAATAGCCTAATTGCTTCAATTCTTGCAACAGGGGCAAAGACTTCATCATAGTCAATCCCTTCTTCTTGTGTGTATCCTTGAGCAACCAATCTTGCTTTATTTTTTTTATCACAATTCCCCTTTCATCCTTTCTATTCCTGAAAAACAATTTAGAGCCCATATCCTTTTTTTCCATTTAGTAAATCTACTAAAGTCCAAACTTCTTGTAACTTAAATTGTAGAAGCTCTTCCTGCATAGCCTCTATCCAGCTTGGAACCTTCAATGCATGTATTACCTTTTTAGGTTCTTCCTGGGATAAAAAGCAAGCAAACAAGCAGTTTTGAAGGTCTTTATTGGTTTTGTTCTTTGTTGAATAGTATTAACAAACCCATGTTCCTCCAAATTCTTTGACATCCTTCTTGTTTGTGTAGCTGATTGCAAATCTCCAATCACTTGATCAAGGGGATGATCTTTATGAATTCTTATAGTTGGATTAGGACTGACTTGGATTGTAGTATCCAAATTGTTCATGTCAGCCACTACACTATTATCTTCATCATCTCTTGTGAAGTCAAATATGCTATCATCTTCTAAAGCATGCATATTTAGATCAAATGAAAGTTCAATGCTTGTTTTTCCACCAACAACATTAACCTCATTTGTGCCATCAGCATTAACAGTTGAACTAAAAGTATTAACATTGTTAGTGCTGTTAACATTATCTTCCTCTCTGGTCCTTTACATTTACTATCTTTTCTTATCTTCAGCAACCTTCTTTCCATCATCATTTGTAGGTTTGGATCCATCATCATGATAACTCTTTGATCTTGGGAATATGTGGATTTTACCCACAAAAGCAAGTCATAATGGTAGCAAAATATAATCTTTGACATGTTCTTTCTCCTTTCTAGCTTGACATGCGTTATCACTTGCCTTTGTACCTGCAAAACCATTAGCCTGTGTACCTACAAAACCATTAGACTGTGTACCTGCAACAATTGGCTTATAATTCATTGTTCAAATGATTTCAATATCACTAGGTATGAAAATTTTGACAAAGACTTATGATAGCATTCTTATTCGATGTTGACTTTTAAAAGTTAATGAATAACGATTCCTTACGATCTGAGTAACGTAACGTATTTCATCCACCCAGGTTCTATCAGGATATGAAGAAATTTTATTAGTTGTCATCAAGAGGTGTAGTCTAGAAAATAAGTAGACGTGTGAAAGAAGGTAACTATAATTATGGTGTACAACATAATTATAAATGCATCACATACGTGAACTTGTAACCTTGATTAGCCTAACTTAAATTCATTCAATTCAACTTTAAATTGGAGACTATAACAACCCAAGAATTTTCATCAAATGCAAAACCTATTTTACTATTATCACAATTGTACGGGGAAATTTTTCGCTTTATTACATTACTTGTATTGACAATATCTCAATATATTATATAACTTGCATAACTAGAGTAGACGAGCTCACGCAACCTATCTATGGCAATCCTGTCTTCATATATGTCAAGCAAACATCATAACATGTCAAGTCAATATCATCATATTCTTTTTACAAGGTACATTATTCCTATAATGTACTATTCGCAACGTTATATCAAAACGGGCTTTAAACCGTTATCATATACCTCTAAACCCTAATTCCATGAAAGATTAATATCTAAAGTGAATGTACAAACTATTAAAGCATATGTAAAAGCAATATAACATCTCATTTGAAATATAAACTCCCTCCAAGTCAAAGTATAAGTCCTTAAAAGCACAATGTACAATTCATTAAGCATGATCTCTAAAATAGCCGTTTTCATTCCAATTTCTTCACCACAACTTATGTACAAGCTACTACACTTAATATACAATGTTTAAACCCTAATTATTCTATTCATAAGCTTTCATACACATATTTACACTTAAAACCCTAATTCAAAAGTCAGAAACCCTAACCCGAGCTAAATAGTAAACCATAACCCGTTTATCAATCTTTATCCATTTTAAACCTCAACCAACACTCAAATAAGTTGTAATAACTTATTTTACAACCATGACAATCCTATTCTATCATTATTTCATAATCTCACTTCATTTATACAAAGATTGAATCCAAGAAACCCTAAATGAACCCTAAATGATCATTTGACCCATTTATTCGTTTTAAACCCGTTCAATCTCAAATAAGCAACCAAGAGTCATTGTAAACCCATAAAATGAGTTTACAAACCATTACCCATCATTATCTATCATTGCTTCAACAATGTACAAGAATTACAAGGCTAGAAAACCCTAAAAGTCTTATACGAACCCTAATTCCAAGCTACGACTTATTCTTTCAATTTCAACCCTTTTTAACTTAAACCAACGATCAAACCTCATTAATAATCCTTTATATAAGTCCTATGATCTGTATTCCATCATTTCCAATCAATAATATTCGAATTATAAGCAAAGAAAGTCACGAAAACCCTAAACCATACCAAATGGTACCCGCGACCTCATTTCTTCAATTTAAACCCGTTTTAACCCAAACCAAATGCAAACCTTTGCTAATAAACTTATTTACAGACCTTGGTAACACATTCTAACCATCCATGATCGTTATATACAAAATCTAAGCAAAGAAAACTTGTGAAAACCATGTCGAGTCCAAAACAGACCCGCGACTTGTTTTCCTTCATTTTAACCCATTTTAAAACCCAACCCATGTGCAAGCACCTCCATGACTCACCCACATGCACCCTAAGAAGCTTATGCAGCTGCTACAACATTTCTTTGGTCCAAATTGAGGCCACATCACCTTCTTTTTCTTCTTTTCAGCCGCGGCAAGCACCAAGGCCATCCAACACTTCACTCTACTTTCCTAGACCCCCACACTTGCTTTTATAGCTTATACACATCACATATTAGCCCTCCTATGTGTCAAGAATAGAAGCTAAGGGTTCCTTAACCTCCTCATCCTCAAAATAGTATAAATAGGGCCTTTGGGTGTTCATTCATACTCGCACCACATCTCTTCTCTCTCAAACCCAATTGGCAGCAATACTTTGCTCCCTTATGATCCTAGGATCATTAAAGAAGTTCAAGAAGTGAAGCCCTGAAGAATTGAAGCCTCAGAGTAAAGATACAAGGCGTACGAGTGGAAATACTACCCGAAACGACCCATTTCCACCATTTTTGATCATTGAAGCTCAAACCCAGGTTTTGAATGTTCTACTTCTGCTACTACACCCTTATAATGTTCATATGATCCTAAATATACTCTTGTTAAAGTTTCATAACTCAATTCATGCTCATTTTCCATTTTGATCCAAAACCGTACACCCGAAACCCTAATTTCGCGTTTTTCTTAAAACTAAATGTTATAATGATTAAATATTGTTATAATCTATCCTAGCATGCTTAACTAATGTTAAAATAACCACTTTATTGATTAATGAAGGAATTTGAACTTAAAACCCGCGCGTTTACGTTTTGAAACCCTAATTTGACCCGTTTTGCTTCCTAGCTTAACGAATCGTTATTTTAAACTTGTGTTGCGTTAAAACTTCATATTTTAGTTTATTATAACTTATAAATGTCTAAATGAAATGTTAAACTAAACTTGCATGGCAATTTGGACATGTTTTGTAATTATAATCCATGCAAGGGGTATATATCGTAACTTTCGGAAACTTATAACTAAAAGGACTATAAACGTAATTTTATCAAAGTTATAACTACAGGGGTCTATTATGTCACTTTCCAAAGTCCAAGGTTTACTTGGTGATATATTTCAAAGTTAAAGGACCAAAGTCGTAAAAATGCAAACTCCAAGGACCTATTTGCAATTTTCCCAACCCTAGGGCCTAAAATGATAACATTTTTGCAAAAGATAAAATCATATTCAAAATAATTACAAAACATAACTTTAATTAACGCCTTGACGGCTTAAAAATTCTAGATATTACTCAAAAACCTTCAAACCGATTTATATCATACACAATACTAGGACTTCATAATAAAGGTATCAATCTTGGTATTACGTTCTGAATGAGTTGTTGGGTTTACGATTTAAAGTGCCCTAGCTCCTCAAACATTTACTGAATGACTTCTGAATTATGATGGCCCGAACGGTGATACAATATTTCCAAACTCTTCAATCAAACTCATAAATCTTAGAACCAAAGTTCTAGAGTACAATCTTCCTAAAACTTGACATATTTACTCAGGTTGCGTGATTGCATGTTGAAGCCGTTTTATTTCAAGTTGATATACTTTTCGTCCGAGTAGATAACATCGTACTACCATACCGCCGCATTTCACTTCATATACCGTTTGGCTAATGCATCACCATCATGTGAGATTGAGGGGGGGGGGGGGGGGGGGGGGGGGGGGGGGGGGGGGGGGGGGGGGGGGGGGGGGGGGGGGGGGGGGGTGGGGGGGGGGGGGGGGGGGGGGGGGGGATAACCTCGCCTTTACTTATTTTTATGTTTTATAAACCCGCGAGGGGGATACATGCTTGTTACAAACTCTTTTACATACTCGTTTATCTTATAACAATGTGATTACTTTTCAAAGACTTATACATGCTTAAACCATGAATACAAGTGTTTACAAGTTATATGCTATCCTGATATACCATTACGACTTCTATATCTCTTCTCTAGTGGTGGGTTGTATGCGGGGAAGTTTTAAGTAAGTGGGTTCTTTTATGTGGGGGCCCAATGTATGGGGTGGGCGGCACCCAAATTATGTGGCTTTCTCTTGTATAAAAATCAAATACCATTAATCAGTTACATGTTAAACGACGCGCGGCGTAATTGTGATAGATCTATCGGATTGACGAATCCTGTTTGTTTATTCATAGGTAAACCAAACACACTATATTTGAATTTCATAGGTATATGCAATTACCTACACCGAGGGCCATATCTATATATATATATATATATATATATATATATATATATATCACATCATTTTGGGTATATATATATACACTAGTCAGTTTGTGTGCCATGAGCTTAGACCAAGATCAGACTATACTACACCAGACAAGACAAGACCAAACAAGACGATAACGTAGTAATACACTGTTACTATGATAATTGCATTCGTTGCAATTATACAAATAACGGGTATATAATAACGTGACCCAGGATCATAACAATACCATCTTCATAATAATTGTATTGTACAATTATTACACTATTACTTGTATTCAAACTGTTTATCAAACTTATGAATTTCACTCAACCTTTGTGTTGACTTTTTAGCATGTTTATCTCAGGTTATTGAGCAATATACGGCACGGAGTGGCATGTTACTCGAAGATGGCTAAAACTTTATCATTCAAAACATGATTATTTTAATTTTTGGACCTGCATTTTGTAAAAAACTCTGATTATAAGAATGATAACTAAATTGTTTCCAACAACGTCTCTTTGGAGTCGTTTTCTATGATTATGATTGTTGTATCCATGAAGTAATACCCCAGATTAGCTTCCGCTGCTATATTGTAAAAATGGGGGTGTTACAATATGGGTTCTTGTTATGAGGCTTAACTACTAACACTCTATTTTCCACATAGCAAGCAATATTAACTGCTTCTGCCCAAAAAGTAGTGCAACTTGAATCACTAGCCTAGTCCAAGCAGCTTAATTAGTGTCATATCCTCATCTCATAACTCCATTTTGTTGAGGAGGTTTCTAGCTACACAAATTGTCCACAAAATACCCCTTCATCTCACAAAACCACATTTCATTTTCTTTTTTGAACTCAGTCCCATTATCACATCTAATCACCTTAACCTTGTGATCTACTAGATTTTCTATCCCAGTTATAAAGGACTTAAGAATGCCACTAGTCTCATCCTTAGTAGCTAGAAAGAAAACCCATGTAAACCTACTGTAATCATCTGTGACAACTAGGCAATACATTTTCTTCATAAGGCTTTTTACAAATGTTGGACCAAACAAGTCCATATGCAACAAATGTAAAGGAAGACTGATTGAGTTCTCTGTTTTGGACTTACAAGAGGCTCTGTGCTGCTTTCCCTTTTGACAAGCAACACATGTTTGATCATTTTCAAAAAGTTTAGAAGGTAAACCTCTTACAAGATTTCCTTTAACCAATTTATTCATGGTTTTAAAATTTAAGTGACCTAGCCTTCTATGCCAAAGTTTAGATTCATCAGATGTGGCTTTTGCAAAAAGGCAAGTTAAACCTCCTTTAGGAACTATGTTCTTTAAATCAACACTATACATATTGTTCTTTCTAGGAACTCTAAGTAAAACTTGACTTTCATTAATTAACTTAAAGTTTGGAGATAAAACAATACATTCAGTGTCATTAAAAAGAACACTATTCTTTTTATCACACATTTGTGAGACACTAAAGAGATTAAACTTTAACTCTCTCACAAAATACACATTTTCAAAATCTAGATTACCAGTTTTAATGGTACCTTTTCCTGTGATTTTCCCTCCTTTGGGGTTCCCTCCAAAAGCAACATATCCTCCATCTATCTCTTCATAGTCTGTAAGATAGGACATGTTCCCTGTCATGTGCCTTGAGCATCCACTATCAATCACTCCTTGATCCTGTAAATCCATTTGTGGATTGCCCTGCACATTAGATAAGAAAATCAGTTTCTTTTGGGGACCCAAGCCATCACTGACTTGGATCTGCCTTGTGCATCAATATAATCAAACTTTTTTAGGGTGATTGATGCACTGTTGTGTTTAGAAACATGGTCTAAAACTTTATGCTTTGGTTTCCAAACCCAACAAGCTGAGGCCTTAACAGCATTAAAATTATTTCCCTTAACAGCATTAACTACTGCTTTTGGCCTAGCAGTATTAACATTTTTACCCCTAACAGTATTAACCCTTTGATTAATATTACTGTTTTTAAATGTTGTGTTCTTATGAATGGGCCTCTTAACAGTTGAATGTGTTGTTTTAGAAAGATATGACATTGGTCTAGCAGCATTCACTGTTGTTTTTGAGTGAGCAGCATTAACTTGTCTAGCAGTATTAACTGATACTAAGCCAGACTTCATTAGTACTGCTCTTGGAACCATGTTCTTTTTAGCACATGGGTGAGTCTTTTTAGCAAAGTTTTGATGATTCACCCTTTGAGCATTGTTCCAAACAGGTTTTACCATCCTTTGATTTTGAAACTATTTTTGATGGTAATTGCAATCAACTTGCAAATGATCAAAGCTTCCACACACATAACATGCCTTATTAAACATCTCAAAATTGCTTCCTAGTTTTTGAGACATCATATTGTTCCAATTTCTTTGATTGCCTCTTGGACTGTGAGTGTTTTGCCTATGTTTCTCAACTTGTTTAACAGTTTTCCTAGCAGTTTTCTCTTGTTGCTTAGGTTTGACAAACTCTATCTTAGCAATACTAGGCTTAACTGTTTTCTTCTCAGTTTTAGTTTGAGACACATTTTCTTCCTCACTATCTGACACCCAATCTTCAATAATTGGGGAATCATCAGACTTCCTAACTACCTTAGACACTTCTTCATCAGACTTTCTGTTCTCAACTACAGGTTTATTAACAAACTCATCTAAACCTATAAAAGACAAATCAGGTGTTGAAGGCATGAATTTTCCTGTGTAAGGAGGTGGAACTGCATTATATTTTTCATTGCCTAAACCTTTCTTGCAATTATCAACAATCTAACACTCTATGAGCTTGTTTAAAACTTTAGATGCATTTTTAAATTTATCTACATTAAATTGAATGCTATCTTTTTTTTTGAATATTTTCAAGCTTCTTCCTAAGCTCTCTAATAGTTATTTCTCCTACTTGAATATCCCATTTTAAGCCATTAATGTTAAGATATCAGCATATTAATCTTACGCGTTTTGAGTAAATGCAGAAAAGGGTTTCTCTTCCACTATAAAGAGAACCTATGCTTAGGGAAATGCATACATCCATAAAAACACATTTCTCCTCATTAATTACTAGAAATCCATATAAAGATCTTTTAGTGTTGATTTAGTCCTAGTTCCTTCTATTAGCTTTGTGTTCTATATCCGCATAGACATTACTTTTCTAAGCAAAGTCTCTCTATGTGATTTGCTTGTGATTAACATAGGTTAATCACCACCCTTAACAGGCAGTAAAGATCTATCTAGAGTGGGATCCAACAAGTGGTATCAGAGCTTGTTGAGAGTCTCTCATAAGAAGAATATTCCTGGATTTAAGATCCATATAAACCTCACAACCAAACACCTCTATATATCTTAATAATGGCAGGATCTGACAATGATAGCGATGATGCTAGTGTTCATAGTGAAGCCACCATTCCTCAACAACAATGAAACAATCAACCTCAATACATTACCACTATCTCAAACAACAATGCAAAGTTTCCTTATTTGAAGAAGGATGAGTGATAAGTGTAAAATACACATATCCATTTATACCTAAAATAACCCAATTAAACCCAAAACAGACCAAAAATGGCAAAAATATGCTTGTATTTGTGTTTTGTATGTGCAGGTGCGGATAAGTCAAAAATTACAAGAAAACAGTCAAAATCGAGCAAGCCCGGACACGAGAATTAGAAGAGTACAAAGCCGAAGCCAAGAAATGTCAAGCCCCAGTCAAAGCCCAAGTCCTTTACCAAATTCTTCTCATAACAATCCACAAGGACCATTCTTGCATTTCTCAAAAGTTATTTATAACTTGAAAGAGAGAAAAGAAAAGGGACAAGACCGAAATGGTAGAACTTCCCAAAGATCAACAGTTTTAACTGTCAAAGAAGGGGCGGGAAACACATTTACTATTCATCGTCTCCCCCGTTTTCACCCCTATGGTAAAACAAGGGGCAAATCAAAATTAGAGGGTGCGTTGGTCAATTCAAGGAAGCTCAAGCACAAATACAAGGACAAATTAGTCTAATCAAGAGGATTCATTAACCTTCTCTCAAGAAGAGCCACGTCAACAAAGAAAGAAGCACAAGTTTATGTGGGTTTTTGTGCTAAAACACTCACAAAACTAGCACAAACGTCACATCAAAGAATGCCACGCTGGCAATCCTCAGGTGTGCACATCTTGATCTAACGGCTCAAAAATTTAGCCCAATGATTGATGGATTGGATGGCAGAGATTGATGGGAGCTCAGAGGGCCTAGAAGCTTCAGCTTGGCACTATAAATAGGCCGTCACAATTCCTCACACACAACATCATTCTAGTTTTTATATGTTTGTTATCTAGTTTTAGTACTTTGTAGTCTAGCTTAAATACGTTTTTATTATGTAATTTTTCCTTTTTCAAGAATGTAGAACAGCTTCTATAGTTAACATGAAATTCAGCTTTTAGTGTTTTAAAATCTCCGTTTCCTAAGCTCTCATTTAAAGTCATAAGTTCTCTTAATAAGTTGTCTCAATAAGCTAATATTAAGCTCTTTCAGTCTATAAGCTGAAATAGAGCTGTTTGAATTCAGTATTAACCTTATCTAAACCTTAAATCAGTTTAAACTTATATGGATCTTATTGAATTTAAGCTTTTGGAAGGGGATCTTACTTTGGAAGAGATCCCAAGGACTTATACCTTAGCTTATTAATAAGCTAAGGAGCTTGTAGCTGGCCTGCCTTTTATTGGTCCTCTTGTTCAGTCTAGAGGAGTTTTGTAAGTGTTTTCACTTTTATTTTCTTAAAATTCTATTTTAAATAATGATAATTATTGCTTGCTTATGTTTAGATCTGTTTAATTGCTTAAATCTCTTTGCTTGTTAGTGTTCAAATATCTCTTCTAGTGCTATTTAGTTATTTGTTTTCATCTGTTTTTACTTCAATAGTTATAGATCATTAGTTACTAATTTCTGTCATAAAAACTCATAAAATCCAAAAATATTAGTTTAAATAGTTTAGATTTTAGATTAAGGCTTATTCAGTTGTTTAATCATGATTATTAAGTTTGTTTTAAGCTAGTTTTTATCTGGTATTAGTTTTATTGGCTCAAATTTTCACTTAAAAAGCTTTTCTATATCCTGTCAAAATGGGTTAAAAAGGGTGTTTGGTGTATGCAGTCTCAAAATTGCCTAGCATACTAACCTAGTTAGTACTGCTAGACACTTTTACCCACTACCAGTACTTAACTAAAAAGTTAGTACTTGCCTTTCACAAGTTTAGTACTATTAGCATCAATTTTAAGCTTTTTTCAAAATTAAGTATGAATTAAGTTTAGATTTAGTTCTAGTGTATTAAGATTTTAGTTTCAGTTTTCTAGCTTATTTCATTACTCATTACGTTTTCAAAAGTCAAATTGCATCAGCAGTACTCTCAAAGTACTGCTGAATTTCACACGTCAGCAGTACTAAACTCAGTTAGACCTGCTGAGGTTCTCAGCTAATTTAGATCAGTAATTTTAGGAATTTAGCTTATAAAAATTCAGTAGGATTTAAGTTTCATATATGCTTAATTTAGTTTAAGTCTTAAATTTGTTTTCTAGCTTATTGTCTTAGCTTATTTTGGCGTCAACATTCTTAACAAAACCTCAAAAAGTTAAAAAGCCAAAAACAGTACTTAGAAACTTTAGGATTTAAATTTGTTAATTTAGCTTATGGATCTAGATTTTCTAGCTTAATTAGATAGATTATAAGTAGTTTTATAAGTCCTTAAAGTTTTAGAGTCTAGTTTAGCCTTATAAGCCTTTAAGCTCATTTGGAATTTGTGCTCTCTTGCTTATTTTCTGAGTTTGCTTAGTTCATGCTCAATTTCAGTAGTTTAAAAGCATTTCTAGGTTGAATTTATTTGCATTTTTAGATTAAGCACATCATAAGCTTCCTAGAACACTTTTTCTTTTTCAAATTAAGCTTAATTTGAGCTCATTATAGCTGTTTTAGTAAAACATAGCCCAAACCCCTAGTTTCTGTAACAGCTTATTAATAAGCTCTTTTTAGAGCTTATCTTTGAGTTTCAGACTATAGTGCTTTTGATAAAGTTGTTCTCCCTAGCTTCCTTTACAACTTTGCTTCTTTGAGTTTTTCATTTTAAGCTCTTTAATGCTTATTCAAATTTCACCTTAATTCGGGCCTTAGCTTGTTATCGGGGTAGATTATCAGGGTAGAAAGTGTAACTTTTCGATATTAGTTGTTTGCCAGTTAGTCCCTCCGTCAGCTTGTTAGTTCCTCCGTTAGTTTCTTAGGTATTTGCACAATTAGTCCTTAAATTAGTTTTTAATTAGTTCATTAAGTTTTAATTAATAGTTAGGGTTAAGTTTTAATTAGTTTAATTAGTTTTTAATTAAAAGTTTAAAATTAGGGCTTTAATTTCTAAAAACCAAATCATCAATTTGTTCATTTAAATCAGGATCCGAACTTAAAACGTGGTTTCAATTTCACTAGTCATTGGGGATAACGACCCGGGTGAACATACTTGCCCGGTTTAATATACGTATTTTATATTATACTATATATATTTTTGAGAGTGAATTTTATCAAGGGTAACTTGGTAATCTTCTTAATTACTCTTAGGATTATATTATTGTAATAGACATCTCTGTCATAACTCCTTCCATAATTTTTGTTTTTGGCAGGGTTGTACCATTCTCTATGACTTCCCACAGTGCATAGTCTATCATCTGGATATATTGTTCAATCCTCATCCTCCATATCTCATACTCACCAGGTTTGAGCATGGGAACTTTAGATGCAGCCACCATGTGTGGTATAATCTTGATCTATATAGTTTATAGCAAAAAAAAACAGGTTCTACATATTCACAATTTCTCACCAAATCCTGATATCCACTTTTGAATAATCCCACTTCAATAGATTGAATTCTTTAAGCTTGTTTAAGGTTTAGTATTAAAGATTATGTGGAATCTAATATTTAATATTAAGAAGAATTATCAATGAAACAGTAATTCAATGAACATACAATTCAACAAATAAGCTCCAATATTATTAATCATAATAATACGAATACTCTCAAAGTATTAGGGTTACAAAGACCTTGAAGCTAAGAATTATATGACTAAGATTGATTTTTGGTTTTGGTTCTGGTATATCAAACTTTATGCCTTAGGACCTCTTTTTATACACCAAGGAGTCCTAGTTGGCTTAAATACTTCCCTAAGTATCTAAAATCTTTTCTATAAACAACTAATACATATCATATAAGCAGTACTAACTAGCAGTATTAACTTGATATTTACTAGTAGTAGTAACTTCAAGCATATTTTCATTAGCAGCATTAACTTCAGCTGAGCAGTCTTAACTTTGTAAAAACAGTAGTAACTACTTAGCATATTTTCTTTGAAGTTCATCAGCAACACTAATATTCACTAGCAGTGCTAACTGTGTACTAGCAGTAGTAAACACTTAGCATATTTTCTTTAAAGTTTCTGAGCAGTACTAACTCCAACTGAGCAGCATTAGCAGTAATTCAAACAACATCAAGAAGACTTTTAATCCCAACCGTAGATAACTCTCTTGATATGCGTCGAACTTGTGTCATATCATGGAGTTAATGTTAAAATACTTTATTAGTCACCATAAGGATAATACTAGTGTAGTATTAGAGTCGTGGATTCGCAACTAGACGTACAGAAGGACTAAACCCCCCTTTCCGAACCAGTATATATCATGATGTCTCTCTTTCTCTCTATCTACTTATTGTTCTTACCACAAAGTAGAATTAATACACCACTCGGCTCTTTCGAGACTTGAAGTTTTATAAACTTCAAAGAAGTCAAGAAAACTGTATTCACCCCCCCCCCCCCTCTAATTGTTACTATAGGTACCATAAAATAGGTATTTCTACTTAATCATCCGCCCACTTTTATTACTTGCACCCGATTTATGCTTGATCATATAGTTGAATTTCACCAAGAAACTCGCCCACCTCGCATGTATCTTATTTAAGTGCCTTTGAGTTGTTTGAGAGCTTGATGATCCGAATAAACCACAAACTCTCGTTGAATCAAGTAATGATGCCACTTCTTCATAGCTTGAACAAGCACGTACAACTCGTGTTCATAAGTTGACCACTTTTGCGGAGCTTCATTTAGTTTCTCTCTATGAAACGCTAAGTGTCCCACATCTTGTCAAAACAGCCTCAATCATGGTTCCATAAGCATCACACTTTATTTCAATTTTTTTATCAAAGTTAGGTAAAGAAAGTACCAGGGCGGTTGTCAACTTCTCCTTGATAATCTAAAAGCTTTCCTCCACCTCAGTTGTCCATTTAAAACATCACTTCTTTCAAAACAATTGGTAAAAAACCTAATAGCGCCACGATGCTAGCTAAAATTTCTCACAAATATCACCTATAAAAGGTTGCCAATCCATAAAAACTTCTAACTTCAGACAACGTCTTAGGCGATGGCCAATCACGAACCGCCTGGACCTTGGTTTCATCAACATGAATCCCATCCGAACTCACAATGTAACCAAGAAACAAGAGTTTATTAGTAAGGAAAGTACACTTCTTTAAGTTAAAAAACAATTTGTTATCAGCTGTTGCCTTCATAACCTTTCCTAGATGACCCAAATGTTCCCCCTCGGTTTGGGCTATAAAAAAAAGAATCATCAAAATACACTACTACAAAATTGAGTCATTAAATGCATAAAAGTACTAGGGGTATTAGATAATTAAATGGGAAAAACAAGCCACTCTTACAACCCATCCTTTTCTTGAAAGCGGTCTTCCATTCATCACCTAGTTTAATATGAATTTGATGGTAGCCACTCCTCAAATCTATTTTAGAAAATAATCTAGCATGTGCTAATTGATCCAATAAGTTGTCAAGATGCCGAAATAGGAAAATGATAACCTTTACTGTGATTTTGTTGATGGGCTTCGACTATCAACGAACTTACCCCTCCAACTCCATCCTATATTGTGCAAGAAGCCGCCAAAACCGCACAAGGAATAATGCTTTCTTAAATGTGGCCTTTTTCAACAATTCTCTATCTTCTCACACACAACTTTAGACTCCTTAGGGCTCATCCTATAGTGAGTAGGTAAAATTTGTCCAGGAATCAAATCAATTTGGTGTTGAATATTCCTCAATAGTGGCAAAGCGTCTAGTGTATCATCTGCCATAATCTTGCCAAATTCGGGTAGTAAGGGTTTAATTACCGCCGGTATAGCATTCTCCACGACATCTTTAACGCCTTTCACAAGAAAGCATAAGAAACTCCTGTCTCCTTATTTTCATCTTGAAACTCCTTTGGTGAAACCCCTAAAGTTACCAAAGTCTTGTTCTCTAGTTTCTTCTTAGAAGAGACGACACATAAATGTAACATTACAATAGTTTTTCCGCTTCATTTAAACAAATACATATTTGATTTACCTTGGTGCCTAGCGTCCACATCATGTTGCCATGGTATTCTTAACAATCCATGACATGCCTCTATATCAACAACATCACAAGTAACCAACTCATTGTAATGTTTCCCAGTAGCAAGAGGAACCTTACTAATCTTGGTCACCTTAAGCGTCAACCCCTTCTTAATCCACCCAATCTAATAAGGACCATGATGGGATTCGGTTGGGAGCTTAAAAGCTTTAACCAAAGCCATTTATACACCACAGTTTTTGCAAATCTCCTTCCATCGATGATAATATAAAAATATTTCTTAACTAACAAACATTTATTTGAAAGATTTTATTTATGTGTGAAGAGTTACTAACCTTAGGCGAACACGAAGTTTGTTGGACAACATATGTGACTTGTTCTGCCTCTCCATCTAAAGGCTTGGCGTACTCTAACTCCTCGTCTCCTTCTTGAAACGCATCGTCAATAATCAGTCTGTCATTCTCAATCTCTATCGAATAATAAGTAAATCCTTTAGGACACATATTAGACCTATGCCTCGATTCACCACACCTAAAACACTTAGCACCTATTGGTCTAGCATAATGGTTAGAATTCATTGGTTGACTTTCCTTGTTCTTGTCTACTCTACTCTTACTAGCTTTAGAACTTGAGGTTTTGGTAGTAGTACTAGGAATGGTAGATTAAATTTGGTTAGGTCGACTCTGATAAGTATTCAAACTCTCCATGTTAAATGCCTAAACCTAAGTCCGATTTCAGAAGCCATCCTTTCCGCCTTCATTGCCATGTTTTGAGGTTGATCTATGGACCAAATTGGCGTCAAGCTCAACCTCTCTTGGATTGAAGAATTCAATCCACTAATATACCTAGCCGCGGATTGTTCGTCCGTTTCCTTTAAGTTACAACGGGCATGCAACCTTAAAAACTCACCTATATAGTCGACTACTATTCTCTTTTCTTAGAAACAAGTATGGTATTGTTGGTACAAAACTTGTCAATATCCAGGGGCAAAAACCTACCTTTGATCATTCGTTTCATCCTCATCCAAGTAGCCACCAAGCTCTCGCTCATTCACGTAACTTATAAGCCACAACCTTCAGTTCTTCTTCTTCAGGGACTCCCATGATGTCAAAGAGAGATTAGAAATAGAAGAGAATGTCTTGAAATTAAATTTGGTGCAAATTATTTTCGCCATATTTTGTTTCCAATCTTTTTTTGTGTATACCTATTGTGTAATTGATGTCACTGTTTTTATCAAATAACAAACTCTGTAACCTTAAAATCTAAACCGACTAAAAACGTAACGCTATCGGCAGAATAAAATAATTCTATATACAAACACCCACCACGAAGCGCAGGCCTAAAAACCTTGTTATACACATTATCACAAATTTTTTGAACGACAATACTATTCATACCTACAACACATATCTCACAATACATATCTTGCACATGTCTCTGAAGAGACTTGAACTTGAAACACTTTTGGTTCGTAGAGAACTCACATATCACTATAAATTCCATGGTAATATCATAAGTTTGTATACGTTGTTGCTATAATATTTCGGTTTAAAAAGTGTAAATCAATAACTATTTATTTTTTTTTTTCAAAAAAAAAAGAAATTATTTGTAATTTCCTTGTTTCTAAGGTTAATTATTGGTCAAAGTCGTTAATCCGGAACCAAAGAAGCAAGTTTTGTGAATCCTACACTGTGTGCAAGAGAAAGGGTTTAAAGTACTTTTAACCATGTGCGTCAAGCATTAGGTTTTGGTACTTCCTAGGGTGTCAATCTTTGTATTTGTGTGGAGATATCACGAGGTCTTTGTGGGTAGTTCTAGACGTGGACTCCTTTAGGTGCTAGCTTCGTCTAGGTGTACATCGATGAAAGCTAAGGTGTACGTTTAATCTGCCAGTAGGATTTTTTTAGTAGTGAATAATATAGATGTCTATATTTAAAACTGGATTGAAGGATAAAAACAGACAACTAACATGTATGTTGTGTTGGTATTGTGTACATGACGAAACAACAAACTTATATTGGTCACTGTTATGGTAACCTTAGGGTCACACAAATATAATACAAGAATCTAGAATAAATACTTATGTATTGTACATATATATATGAGTTGGTAATAAGAGAAGGTAAATGGGTCATTTACGTAATAGGATTTAATTAGCAATTGAGCTAAATGACGTTTTGGGTATATGGACATTTAATTAAGTTGGATTTAATAAGAAGTCCTGTAAGCTTATGTGGGGCCTTTGCACAACCGGCCTCCATAGGGGAGTTTTAATTGGGCTTGGACTATTTAAGGGAAATATAGTTATCTCGTTTGACAAGATAAATATCTTTTAAATAAAACAAGTATATAGTTTAAATATACAGTTTATCTTATTATTTAAATTAGGTAATTATCTTATTTAATTATGGAGATTATCTCTTTCTTACTGGATAAGTATTAGAGATATTATAAATATAAGATTACTGAATTTGATTCATTAACTAATTGCAAAAACCCTAGTCTCCCCTTTCTCATCCTGTTCGGCTGAAACCCTAGACACACACGAATTTATTATAAATTTGTGTTTGACTTGTTTTGGTCATTCTCTTCTCAAGTTAGACACCTTAACATCAAGCCTAGCAGCTATAGGATTCGCTAAGAAGTGCTAGTGTGGACACAATGGAACGAGGTTGCAAACAACAGGTTTTATAACTCCATATGCAGTGTACCTAGCCGTTGTAGTGTAGTATAGGTAAGACTCGAGGGTTGTTATCGTTCTTTAGGGGAATAGGTTGGGAAGGTTCGAAGTAATGTAACTAAGGTCTAAGGGTTGAAAGAAGATTATTTTTATGTATTTTTTAATGTTATAAAGCAATAAAAAATCTCATGGTATTGAAGGTTGTTTGGTTTTAAGCTAATTAAACTAAATAACTAAAATTAAATCTAAACTAATGTTGAAACTCGTATAGGTAAATAAATGTGTTTACTTAATCATGCATTGATCCTTAGTTTGATTCTCCTAATTCTATTGCCCGTTACCCTTGTGATGCGATGTGTAAGTATATTCTAATTCATGAACGAATTACACGAACCGGCCATCTACGTAATATTCCATTAAGGCAACGCAAAATAAGGTTACGTAATAAGAATATTACAAGGCCCCTAAGAGTATATTACATGCATTAAACACTTAAAAGGTGATCAACCACATATGGGTAAGGTAGTATGAAGACTGTTACCGATGGTATCCTTTCTACACAATCACGTTTCCCTAGACGTCTTCGCAAGCAATTAAGAAGCTAGTTTTCTAGAGCCTAACGCGCACACCCATCAACAAGAAGCAATATTAAAAGGATCTACAAACTAAGTTTTATGCAATCATAAGCAAACACTATAAGATCTAGCCTTTCATGTTAAACAGAAGCAAAGAACAATAATTAATCAGACAACACATAGACATAAATTTAAAGATTAATAAAGGATAAAAGAACTTTCACTTGATTAAAACATGGAGTTAAAGGTTGATACAAGAGGGTTTTGGAAACCCTAAAATCGACCCTAAAACTGATAAAACTCGTACCCTAAGTATGACTATCGTATCCCACAAGTTCCATACTTTAAAGCCCTAATTCTAAGTTTGTATGTATAGAAAATCAATCGCGACGGCGTCACTTTATAATCATGACCGCCGTCGCATCGCCGAATCTCTATGCTACTTTAAGTCGTTACGTTCTGATCGCCGTTCGATCAAATCCTGACACCACATCGCTAGAATCGATTAAGCATAACATTATAGTGATATTTGCATGATTTAGAGGGTTAAATAACCCTAAAAAAGTGTATAAAATGACACCTCATCAAATACCCCTACACTTTGATTTTTCTTAATCCTCTAAACAAATGGGCTTTTCTTACTAGACAATAGCAATATCGGGGGCCATTCAACTACTTTCATAGATAATTTATGGCACCACCAATTAGACCTCAAAATTAAAGCACGGAAATATATACTAGCACCTCACAAAAGTGTTGGATTCTCTCTTTCCTCACGGGTGTATAATGGATTATAACAAAATAGGAAACAAAAACTTAACCACTCATCATTACCTGTCATAGCCATATCAATTATCAAAAGCTCGGTTAAAGGATCAAACCCTACCGCATAGGCTAAGCATCTTTGAATTACTATAATCCATAGCAAAATGGCAGCCATTTATATTTTTTTTATATATTTTTTTTTTCGATTTTTTTCTTTTCTCCTCCCTTTTTTTTCTTTTTAATTTATCGTAACACTTTTTCCCTTTCCATCTACTAAACATTATAATACTTTACTTAGGGTATAAACATACCCCTTACATGTTGAGTTTTTGATACGCAATGACATTAACTAATCTAATTACCCGAATTGAAAAGATCAACACACGAGGAGTAATCAATACGTATGGGGTAATACTTGATTAACTATCTTCCCATTTTCTCTATAAAATAAGAACAACATAGAATCCTAATCGTACCCAAAACTGTAATACACTAATAAATATATTCGACTTAGCAATCATAGTACTCAAAATAATTTAACTGGGGTTTTACAAATTAAGTAACAATGAAGTACTAAAAATTAGTACATAACAAGGAGGCGAAGGCAATTTGGGTGTAACAATTGGGTGTGTGTAACATATGCACTTCATGTATATAATCTGAAATCTACTGTGAAAATTACGAGAACCGAATAAAGGATAGCTTTAAGAGGGATGGTACAGGTTTCTTGCAGCTAAAAATGTATGCATACAAGGGTTAGGGATAGTATATGAGTCTAGGTTACCATAATAACAAATACATGTTTAAGAGACACCCAACCCCAACAAACGAGACACATACGCTACAACATGTTTAATCCTAGTGCCTCTTATCATTTAGCAAATTCTAATCACACGAATGCGATCTCACTAAGCAGTCTCGGGAAGAATCACAAAAACAAGTTCTAGAATTTAATATACTATCGGTACATTCTCATATAATTTTAAACCGATACCAATGCTCTAGAAAAGGCGACAAAACCACACATGCACGATCAAATCCATGAACGCGACACATATGATTGCTCATTCCTTAACTTGAGAAAGCTAAAGGTAAAAATTATCTTATGCACCAAAGATGAATGCTTGTATTCCTAAATATCTAGGGTGACCCTTACATTTTTCGGGCAGAATTTTTGAGTGGTAGGGTTTTTGTGCTATTCATAAAACTCCTATCTATTAAACGCTAATAATACTTAGTTCATCTTTTTATTTTTGAACTGTTTCAAGCTTCTTCTTAAGCTCTCTAATAGTTATTTCTCCTATATGAATTTCAAATTTTAAGCCCTTAATGTCTTGTAAATAAATAGACTCAATTTCTTTATAAACTTCAAGTTTTTTCTTCTACAGATTCTAAGCATATCTTACAAGCTAGAACCATTAACTCAGATTTCTTTAAATCTTTTAATAGTTGATCATTTTGAGATTTA
This sequence comes from Tanacetum coccineum, assembly GCA_026074375.1. Lineage (NCBI taxonomy): Eukaryota > Viridiplantae > Streptophyta > Magnoliopsida > Asterales > Asteraceae > Tanacetum > Tanacetum coccineum. The sequence continues at coordinate 16,054 of BQNB010011257.1, read as the reverse complement.
AGAGATTCAATAGTTTTCAAACAAGATTTTGAACAAATAGAATCATTGGATACCTCTGAGTCAGAACTTGAAGATAAGAAAGCCATGAGTGCGTAATTAGGTCCTTTCTCTGCCTGATCACTCCAGTCATAACCAACCAAGATCCACACATGACACAAAAGCGGTTGAATGAGATGTTTTCCACGGGCACACTCCTCTTGATCTTCCATGTTCTTTGAAGTCTTGTTTCTTGGAGCTCTGCACTCCCCACACAAAAAATCCCCTCTTGTGGCATTGTAACACTCCACTTTTGGACTTAACAAAACCATAGATCTCATTGCCATTAACATAATTCCTTCCTGTATTCTTTCAAAAACCTTCTGCTCTCATAGTTAACATGGCCCAATTTGCCATCTTAAATAATCTCTCCATGTCATCTGATGTATTTGTTGCAAGTCCTCCATGTACATGATTAGAGGACTACTTGGTTGACTAACAAAGAATGTACAAATAACAGCATCACTCAAGTTATCAATATTTGTAGAGTTAGCAGCATTAAATTGAGTGCTAGCAGTAGAAACTTCATGAGCAGTATTAACTGCTTCATTAGTGCTGCTAGTGTTGTTATTTAAAGAGGACACAAAAGCCATGTTCTGTATGCTTGAACTTACGCTAGACATCCCTTTAACTCCTGGTTCATACACCTTGAGGTTGTTGTAGAGATAATCCATGCTCATTGTATCTAAATCAACTTTATTCCTCCACATAACAACATGTGTGTTCCACTTATGTGACAAACTTCTTAATAACTTTTGATTAACACTTCTTGTGAAAGTTTTTCATCCAGAAGCTCCAACTGACTTACAATATTTTAAAGCCTATCAAAAGTTTGATCAAGCATCTCTAAGCTTGGAGCAGTGAAGTTTTCATATTGTTGCTTTAAGAGATTCCTTTGAGTCTTTCTTGTATCTGCATTCCCACCAAATCTCTTTTCAACAGCTTCCAGCAATTTCTTAGCATCCTTTATAGAGTTAAACTTTAACTGATGTTCATTGGGAATGCGCATCATTAAAGTACTTCTAGCTTTCATCTCTAATCTTCTTTGAGCCTTTTCTTCAACAGTTGTAATAGGCATCTCTGTCATAACTCCTTCCACATTTTTTTGTTTTTGGCAAGGTTACACCATTCTCTATGACTTCCCATAGTGCATAGTCTATCATCTGGATATATTGTTCAATCCTTATCCTCCATAACTCATACTTACCAGGTTTGAGCATGGGAACTTTGGATGCAGCCACCATATGTGCAGAATCTTGATCCATATCTTTTAGCAAAAACAAGTTCTTCTTATTCACAGCTTCTCAACAAGCTCTTATACCACTTATTGATTCCCCTTCAATAGATCGAATTCCCTAAGCTCGTTTAAGGTTTAGTTATATTAGATAAATCTAACACAACTATAGTAGAAACTGTGTTTGAATGTATTAAAGATTATGCGGAATCTAATCTTTAATATTAAGAACATACAATATTATTAATGATAATAATACGAATACTCTCAATGTATTAGGGTTACAAAGACCTTAAAGCTATGAAAATTGATAAAAGATAATATCAAACTCTATGTCCTATGATCTCCTTTTATACACCAAGGAGCCCTTGTCGGTTTACAATACTTTCCTAAGTATTCATAATCTTTTCTATAAACAAATAACTTAATACATATCATATAAGCAGTACTAACAACAAAACAGTACTAACTTATTAACCTCAATAGCATTAACTTATCTCTGAGCAGTCTTAACCTTGAGCAGTACTAATATTCACTAGCAGTAGTAACTTTTTATACTAGCAGTAGTAAACACTTAGCATATTTTCTTTGAAGTTCATGAGCAGCACTAAATCCAGCTGAGCAGCATTAACATCAAACATACATCATAATCAAACAACATCAAAAAGAACTTTTAATCTCAACATCAAGTAATAAATAATCCAATTGCAAGTATTTTTAGGGAGAATTAACACTAAAAATAAAAAATATAGATGTTTATCGAAATATCCCCCCCACTTGACTTCGCCTCCCTCAAGTAACCTGTTAGAATATTTATAAAAGGATTTCTCTGATTTTAACTCAAAGAAATGAATATTATAAAAGACTATGCTAGAAACATCCAAAGCCGAACACCTCACGAAAAGGGGCGTCAAAAATCACATCAACACACAACAAGCAAAGTGTTTCATTTTCAAGGTGTATACGCTCAACTCACAGTCATAGCAAGTATTCAATCATAAGCTTAGAAGTACACACATCTGTACCAGATATAATTAGTTCCTAAACAATTCATAAAAAGGTAACAAAGATGAACATGAGACAGGTTAATTGTGTGATATAAGGGTTATATAGACATGGTATACACGGTTTAATGAGTTTTAAGACAAAAACACAAAACAAATAGTCATATATGATCTGAGTTATCCATAACCGGCTACTATCCATCCATAGTCCAAGTCTTTGAGTGCGAAAATCTGATCATATCATCACAATGGGTTAGCTAATAATGAGATCTTGTGGAGCGTGCTTGTAACATCCGAGAATTTTCGAATTTTGAATGACTATTATATCCTTTGACTTTTCGGGCCTGACTTGACTTATAAGAACGATCATTTAAATCACGTATTCACGACTCGGTCTCTAAAGCAATTTGATGTAAAACGATATTGCCTGACAACCTTTTCATTTTTTTGCCCGAGACCTTGAAACGAGGCACTAAAGGCTAACACACACCGCAAACAAAATTCGAATCAATAAACAACGCGGACACACAATAAACACTTACGAACTGTTTTTTATTAATTATCTTTAATTTATTTAATAAAAATTATTAATAAATTAGTCATCATTTTAATTAAAAGCGTTGTGGATAACGCGAATACTCGAGTTAAAATCCATTTTTATTCCGGACAATGCGTAACCGGTTCACAAAATGAATAACAGATATTTTATTTAATGTTATAAAATATTTATGAAATATTATCAAGTAAATACTCATTTTTATCAGAAAAATGATTTGGAAAACAATGGCACAAGTTTCGTGCGTTGAATCACCCGTTAAGTCGCTCAATTGAGTCCCGAACCGCTTTTATCAAAAAGTATATGAAAAAGTTACACTTTTTACCCTCAACTTCTAATACTTGTCACAATGGTTATAAAGTTTTACTATATATATAAAATTTTATACATTTATCTCATTTTCATATAAATAAAAATACATACACACACCTCACACCCTCTCTCTCCCTTCTCTCCCATTATATCCGGCCCCCAAGCCCCCCCCCACACGGCCGGCGCATCACCCCCCACCAGAGCCGATATTTTGTCCAGCGGTCATTATCCGGAAGACCAAAAAGGCTCCTCGTGACCGGATCTATCCGATCCCCACCATTACTCTCCTTCACGCGCCTTATAACACCACCATCACCACCACCGAACCCACGCCACCACCACAGCCACCGTGGGGTGCGTTTGTTTATGTGGCTATCACCACATAAGGGGTGCGTTTGGTTGTGTTTTTCACAAAAGGGTGCGTCGGGTTTCGTGGGTTAACAACAATAAGGGTGCGGTTGATTTTATTAAAACACCACAAGGGTGTTTGTTTTCGGGACAGCCACCGCACCTCAAGGGTGCGGCTGGTTTGTGAAGAGAACCCCAAGAGGGGTGTGTTTGTTCGGTTATATAAGCCCACCACAGCGGGGTGCGTTTGGTTGGGCGTAGATTAGGGTGGCGTTTGAGGGTTTAAAACACCCGAACGATAATTCCAATATAGGGACGTGATAGGCTGTGTACAGCCGGGGACAGCCGAGGTAAGGGTGTCGGTGGTTTTCCGTGTACCAAACTAGGGTGCGTTTTGGTTCTTATAACACCGGAAGGGTGTGTTTGGATTATTATTACACCAAAGGGGTGCGTTTGTACTTTGACAACCACGCAACAGTGTTTGCGTTTATGGTTTATGGCAGCCGCCACCAAGGAGTGTTTGGTTGGCTGCCGTTCACCAGCCGGGGGGGGGGGGGGTCAAGGGTTTGTGGGGTCGGGTTAAGGGTTAACAACCACTAGGGCGTGTTTGTTTGTGTTGGCTGTCGAAACATTCCGGGTGTCGGACAGGCTCAAGGGACAGCCGGGTTGACGGCTAGGCTTAGCGGGACAACCGGGAGTGAGTCGGGTTCGGGTTAAAGCCGAGCAATGTTTGTTTTTGGTTTTGATTATGACAAAAAAAGGTTGTTTGGTTCGGCTGTCGAAAACAGCCGTAGGGTGCGTCTAATTGTGGTGACACCGAAAAAGGGTGAGTTTGGTTTTTTGCACCACAATGTATTTAATTGTTTCATTTGATTGATCGGATTGATTATAATGTGATGAAATCTATTAAACTTGCGGCGTCTTAAGTAGTAATATTAAAAAATTAAAACGGAATTGAATATAAAATCTATAAGTCATAATAGACATCGTTTACATAAGGAACCCTAAACGCGTTAAGAGATAATGCTTATCTCTTCCTATATTAACGCTAAGAGATAACTATTACTATAATTACAACCAGACTTAACATTCTGACCCAGCAGTATTAACTTTAATACTGCCAGACTTAAGTTAATGCTGGCAGACTTAACTTGCTCTACCAGACTTAACTTCTACTACTAACAGTACTAACTATTTTCTATCAGTACTAACTATAACTAACAGACTTAACTTTAATACTAACAGTATTAAGTCTGTTTACAATATTTTCCTAACACAAAGATTTTATAAAGAATGCACGACACATTTAATGAACAAAATGTTCCAAGTATGTATTTGTCGGGGGGCCCTATAGTCCCAACGTTATAATCCGACATGTTATAACGTTCGTTCCCAGTGTTATAACAAAATGTTTCAATTAATAGTTTTAAGATCATTGTTTGGTTCTAAAAACGGGGAGTCTAAAAATAGTAACTTTCTGTAAATATTGAGATAAGTTAGGATTGGACGAAAAATAGTATATATACATATAATATACTAAGGATTAAGGTTTAAAGACGCGCAAGTGGATTTCTCATCACATGTATATATGTATGTATACATATTAAAATATGTATGATTTTCGTCGTTACGATGTACGCATCGTTGATCGTATTTAATACGTGTATTATAATAGAGCGACATAATTATAGGTCGTGGCCGAGATCGTTGCAGATTCGGTTGTGATTTATTTGGATTATTTGATCGTGGTCTTTGATCAAGGTGAGTTTATAGCTCCCCTGTTTTTACTCGTTTTACATATATTTGGGGTGAGAACATGCTTGTTTGCAAATGCATTTACATGATTGATTACAAATTGGTTTACATACTCATTTACATAGCTCGCTATGGGATACATTACTTGACTTCATTTTTGGTCACGAATGCATACTTTACTTTTGAAATGATTATGGATTAGCTTAAGTTGCATGAACTGTTAATTACTCGGAGGGTAAGCGCGAATGTTATAAGATAGATCTATTTGGGATTGACAATCCCCGTTCGGGTGACTAGCTATCACTGGGAACGAACGTTATACCATGTCGGATTACGATTTGATTGGCGCCTGCGGGGCCAACAATCATTACTGCCCAGGTGTTCCCTATTCTTCTTTTTCCTTTCTCCCTGGGAGGGAACACCTATGATGGGAAAACTATTTTTGCAATACCTGCCGGGTGTTCTGGAGGGAACACCCATGAGGGAACACATTATTTTTATTACTGCCGGGTGTTTCTTGGAGGGAACACCTCGATGGTACATTCTTACGGTGCATGAATAAAAGTGCATACCATACAGTCTAAGTCGCAGTTTCTATGACTTAGGAGTAATAGTAATCATTGTTTTTATACTCACACGAATATCTACTTGCCTTGGATATAAGTTGGCTAATTCATACTTGAAAACCATTTTTGGTGACATTAAATTGGTCGTGCACTCTTTATAAATCTTTGGGATAAGATTGGTACTTTTGATGACATAAAATGTGTCTTGCATTCTTTATAAATCTTTGGGATTTTTACATGGTACTGTGATGATACAGTGGACAAATACATTCATTTGAAACTTACATTCATATTTAAACTAATCTATGAACTCACCCAACTTAATGTTGGACACCTTTTAAGCATGGTGTTTTCTCAGGTGATTAATATGCTTGGATTATTTGATGTGCATTGGGTCTTTAACTTATGTTTTTTGATGGTGATGCCTTTATGGGACAACTATTATTTTTGATTTTCAGAAAATCAACGAGATTTGTTTTACAAACAACGCTTTTTAGAGGTCGTTATCTTGTATGTAGCGTTGTGGTATATGAAGTAGCACCCATGTGGCTATTCCGCCTGCGTTGTCTATTTTGGATGTGTTACTAGATTGGTATCGAGCATTGGTTATAGGAGAACTAGGTTGCATATTTTACCCTAGACTATAACCGTTTTCACAAACATTGCATCACATCAAACATTTTCAAAGTGCATACACACTACTTGCTTACTTGCTTACATTACTTGTTACATTAAGTGCTTACATGACATACATATATATAATATATATGCTCACATCCTTTGCGTATATCGTATGTTTATTTATATAAGAGTTATTTATATAAATACCAGAGCAATTTTTATAAGACATTGTGTGTTGACATTGTCTCAAATTATACCTCAGACATGTGAGTTATACAATGGTCTCATCTTACTTCTTAGACATTGTGAGTTGCACAATGGTCTTTTTCGTTCTCAGACATTGTAAGTTAAACAAAGGGTTCTTAGAATATTATTTCTTCATAGCCTTTATACAATATGTACTACACGTAAGTACGTTTAATATTTTGTTTACATGGAATTTTGTATGAATCTAAGTATTACAAGTCTTGTATGGGCGGGACTTGTAATATAAGGATTGATATGATAATTCTATGTAAACAAGACCCGTCATAATTTTGTTTACATGGGATTGTGTATGAATCTAAGTATTACAAGTCTTGTATGGGCGGGACTTGTAATATGAGGATTGATATGATAATTGCTATGTTAACAAGCCGTTACAGTTCTGTTTACATAGAATTATGTAGTGAATCTAAGTATTAAAGTCTTGTAGGGGCGGGACTTGGTAATAGGATGATTTATATGATAATGGCTTATGTTGACTGGTTTCGAGACTTTTACTTATTTACTCCAACGAGTTACTCAGTATACGATCTCGACACTATGGATTTCCCTGATAGTTTTACTTCCGCCTCCCGAAGTCGAGTTTGGACACTCGTCCCATACTTTTAGGCACATGCATCGTTCATGTCATCCATCACCTTGAAGGTTATTGTGCGTAAGGTATTGCATCTCGGAATAGTATTATGTAGGATGATTTATAATTTATTTTTTGAAGATTGGGGAGCTCTTTCAGTTAAATAAATACAATTTTAAATCCATAAACCTAGGTTTATCATTTCTTACCTTACCTAAAATTGGACGCTTCTTATGTAATAAGAATTTTAAATAAGTGGGCTTTATGGTATCGATAAGACTCGAGTAAGAACATGAACTCGATAATCACGGAATTCGTTATAAGGGAGTAGAGGACACAATCGTGTCTTTACTACTCAGCAGAATTTAAGGCCAACTTGGAGCTTACCTTATCACATTCTTATAGTTATTACTTTTGCCGTTGCTAATCCCTTCGCGTATCACGACTGTTCGTGGAACTAACAGACTTGTTTACACACTTGAGTTAATGGAGTTGGTTTTCCATCCTTAAATAGCGACTGATTATCCCTAATCCGCCGTCCTATCGCATAACGCTCTTTCGCGAGCCCTTTCAATTGTTAAACTTTATTTGGAATATTGTTTTCTCGAAATGTCCTCATTCTCGGCACCCATCACATTTATTAAAGTATTGACGTTATGGTCGCTGTATGTTGGGTCCTGGCGCGGTCCGACTGATAAAACTTTTATCCAGTAAGGTATGACAACTCCCCTTAAATGAGTATAAAAAAACACTATCGAGAAATAGTAGTGGACTAATTCAATTACGGGCCACTAGTAGGAAGATTAGGTCGGATTACATCCTAGTACTGCCAAGTAGGTTGGGTATTACTAAAATAAGCCACGTTATGTGGATCATCGATACTGTACAGATAGTAGAAAGCGAGACTCTGCCTCGGAATTTAGAAACTTATACAACATACTCTCGCGACATACACCTTTTCTGAGGTTTTTCACTCTAATAGACTTTCCCTATAAGCGGGTTTATACCAAGCCAATAAAAGATCTGTAATGATATACTTTGAGATACCCATTTTGATGGATTAAATATCCTGGACAAACCTATCCAAATTTTTGGTAGATTGAGAAGTATAGAAACACCGAATTTTGCTGAATAAAGTTATCAGCGTCTTGTTTAGAACGAGTTTATTAAAACCTTAGTCTTTCCTCAGTCACCACAATCGGATAACACGAATTAATTCGGACCGAGATTTCGTTTAGGGGTAGGTACTGGTAACATCTGAGAATTTTGAAATTTGAATGACGATTCGCACCCTTGGTGGTACAAAAACCCAACCCCGACTCCATCCCCTCCCTCCCTATACTCAGCTGTCCCAAAGCCAAACCAAACACCCCTTTTTCTTGCAAACCCAACCCGAAGCCCTCTTCGGTGGCTGTCACCCCGAACCATACGCACCCCCGAGGTGCGAGACCAACTCGACACACCCCCTAGGTGGGGCTGTTACAAACCAAACGGACCCTTTTCCGTTGTATAACAACCCGACGCAAACCAAACGCAGCCCTCGGCTGTTAAACTCAACCCGAACCCACCCTCGTGTCCCTAACGCCCTTGTGGCCGTTTTATCATATAGACAAACGTACCCCTGGCTGGTGCAACGAACCACACGCACCCCTCTTGGGCCAAAAACAACACCGAACGCACCCTTATGGTGGCTGCGGTGATGGCGTGGGTGGTGGTGACGAGTTGATAATGGTGGTGGGGTTTTGATAATGATGATGGAGGTATGATGATGATGATGATGGTGGTGGGCTGTCGTGGGACAGCAGCTTCGAGAGAGGGGGAAGATGGTGCGAGTGAGGGCGAGTGGGTATGGGGATCGAGTAGATCGGTTGAGGAGAAACCTTTTTGGTCTCGGCCGGAAAACTCACCGGAAAACTTTTCCGGTGACCGGAGGTGGTGGCCGGCGGCGGCAGGAGCTCGCCGGAAATAATGGAGAAGAGAGAGAGATAAGTGTGAAGTGTGTGTTTATAAAGATGGAATGAAATGAAATGAAGAAAATATATATAAATTATATATATATATATATATAAATATATAAAAGTTATAAAACATAAGTGGCAAGTCCCAATAAGTTCGGGGTTTACTTTGTAAATATTTCCAAGGGGCCAAAAGTGTAACATTTGAGTAACTTTTATAAATATTGGTTCGGGACTCATTTGGACCACGTAATGGATGATTCAACGCACGAAACTTGTGCCATTGTTTTCTAAATCATTTTTCTGATAAAAATGAGTATTCACTCGACTATTTTTCGTAAACGTTTTATAATATTTATTTAAAACGTTTATTATTTATTTTGTATATTTCCGATAAACTTGTCCGTAAAATGATCCTTTTACTCGAATATTTGCGTCTTCAACAAACGTCACTGAATAAAATGTTAAATAATTTATTAAATATTCTTATTTAATAAAACGTGATAATTAAATGTAATTTAATTATTTTTGTGCCGGTACTCGTTCTTGATTCTAAAATCTTGCGAGGGCATTTCAGTCACCTTCTGACTGTTTTCGGGTCTCGGTCAAAACTAAAAAGTTGTCAGGAATGTCGTTTTACATCAAATTGCTTTAGAGTCCGAATAATGAAAACGTGCTTTAGATGGTCGTTCTTATAAGTCAAGCCAGACCCTAAAAGTCAAAGATTGAAATCGTCATTCAAAATTTCGAAAATTCTCGGATGTTACAGTACCTACCCCTTAAAGAAATCTCGTCCCGAGATTAAATTTGTGTTATCCGATTGTGTGACCAAGGAAAGACTTAAGGTTTAATAAACTCGTTCTAAACAAGACGCTGATAACTTTATTCAGCAAAATTCGGTGTTTCTACACTTCTCAATCTACCAAAAATTTTGGCTAGGTTTGTCCAGGATATTTAATCCATCAAAATGGGTATCTCAAAATATATCATTACAGATCTTATGACTGGTATAACCGCGTTATAGGGAAAGTCTCATTATAGTGAAAACCTCAAGAAGAAGGTGTAGTCGCGTGAGTATGTTTGTATAAGTTTCTAAATGTCCGAGGACGGAGTCTCGTTTCTACTATCTGTAAGGTTCGATGATTCACATCAACGTGGCTTATGGATGTAAGTACCCAACTTACTTGGCAGTACTAGGATGTATCGCGACCTAAGTCTTCCTACTAGTGGCCCGAAATGAATAGTCCAACTATCTGTTTCGTCGATAGGTGTTTATCTAGTTTAAGGGGGTTGCATTACCTATTGGATAAAGTTGTACCAGCTGGGACCGCTCCAGGACCCAACAGCAGCGACCATAACTTCAATACTATAACAAATGGTGATGGGATGCAGAGGGTGAGGACCCTCCGAGAAACAATATCCCCAGAATAAAGTTCAATAAATGAGAGGAGCTCGCGAGAGAGCTTATGCGATAGACGGCGGATTATGGTACTCAGTCGTTAGTTCGATGAATCAGCTCCATTAGCTCAAGTGTGCACAAGTCGGTTAGCTTCACAAACAGTTCATGATTGCAAGGATTTGCAATCGTAAAAGTAATAACTTAAGAATGAGATAAGGTAGCTCAAGCGAGACCTTAAGATTCTGCTGAGTGCCAAGTCATGATTGTGTCTCTAGACCCTTTTAACGGATTCTGGTGATTATCGAGTTCAGGTTTATACTCGTGTCATATCGGATACCATTAAGCCCACTCATTTACAATTCATTATTTGCATAAAGAAGCGTCCCAATTTATGTAAATAATGAATTGATAAACTTATGGTTCGGTGATTTACAATTTATTTATTTAAATGAAGAGGCGTCCCAATCCTTTCAAATAAATAGATTATAAATCATCCTACTTAATAATTCCCGATGCAATACGCGTACTCACATAACCTTCAAGGTGGTTGACATGACGATGCATGTGCTCTAATGAGTATGGGACGAGTGTTCCAAACTCGTCTTCGGAGACGGGGAGTAAAACTATCAGGGAAATCACATAGTGTTCAAGATAGTTAATAAGTACTCGGTTAGAGTAAATAAGGTAAAAGTCTCGATGAACCAGTCAACATAGCAATTATCATATAAATCCTCCTATTACAAGTCCCGCCCATACAAGATATGTAATACTTAGATTCATACATAATCCTATGTAACAGAACTATGACGGGCTTTGTTAACATAGCAATTATCATATCAATCCTCATATTACAAGTACCGCCTATACAAGACTTGTAATACTTAGATTCATACATAATTCCATGTAAACAAAAATTTATGACGGTCTCCGCGTAATACGATATTATATAAAGCTATGAAGAAAAATAATATTCTTAGAGACCATTGTTTAACTTACAATGTCTGAGAACAAAATGAGACCATTGTGCAACTCACAATGTCTTAAGAAATGCTCTGGTATTTATATAAATAACTCTTATATAAATAAACGTACGATATACGCGAAAGGAATACAAGCATATATATATATTATATATGTATGTCACGTAAGCACTTAATGCAGCACATAATGTAAGCACATAAGCAAGTAGCGTGTATGCACTTTGAAAATGTTTGATCTGATGCAATGTTTGATAAAAACGATTATAGTCTAGGGTAAAATATGCAACCTAGTTCTTTATAACCAGTGCTCTGATACCAATCTTTAACACCCTCAAAAATGTGTGTCGCAGTGGAAGTATATCCGGGGGAGTTATTTCATAATACACAGCGCTAAGTACAAGAGAACGACCTCTAACTGAGTCGTTTGAAAAATAATCTCGTTGATTTCCTTGAAATTGATATAATATTTGTCCCATAATTGCATCACCATGAAAAACTTGGTTTTCAAAAAGACAACGAGTATGAATAGAAATACATACTTGTAAAAGGTAATCATATTGCACGTAGACCTCCACAATAGCACACGTCAAGAAGTCCAAACCTAATCACCTAGAAAAAACATGCTAAAACGGAACTATAAAGTTGAGTGAATTCATTAGTTTTTAAGTAAAACATTTACGATGAACAAAAACGTTCTAAGTGAATACAGTACACTCAAAGTATAATGAAAGCATTTAGTAATTAGCAAATGTTCAAACAAAGTATATGACCAACGAAGATCTCAATAACGAATGTGACAATTATAGCAGTTTATGACTCCACATACAAAACCACCATGATACTATTATAACAAATACAATATCACACAGAAAAGTATGTACTGTTGCGCTAAGCTCATGACACCGAAGCTCAATTTAAAAGGAAGCATTTTATATGCCAAATAGTATTCCTCGCCCTAAAGGTATCTGACCAAGATCACCTATTGACAATCCGACATGGTATATATCCGTTTGTTCGGACCTCCAAAACTAGTAAGCGCTACTTACCCGGATAGGGATAATTAGTCCTAATAGATCTATTTATAACACTCACGCTCACTTAACTAGTACGGTCGGTTAAGAAATTAACGGTTCATGATAGTTCGGCCATTAAGTGTTCATTACTCGTAATAGGCAAATATGTAACAGGAAAGTAGATCAAGATACTTGTGTCCATAGTAAAATCAACCAATGTATTTCCAAAAGAAAGACTTTAAGTAATTTCATCCATAAGTAAAACAAAGTGTGATATCAATCATGTAATCGAGTTTGCAAACGAACATTTATAAAAGCTTGAAATCATTAGAGTAAACAAGTTTGTAAACGAGCATGTTCTCACCCCAAAATAGTAAAGTAAAAATATAAAACAAGTAAAACGTGGGGCTATGAACTCACCTTGATGATGCAGAACAATTGGCAGAAATGCAAATAATAGACGAAACATAACGGAAACAGGAACGGCTCGACCAAGAAGATTGCGACATATCATGACGGCTAAGTCTCACTAGTTTAGGATGGTGTATTTGGGTTTCCGATGGATGGTTAAATAAAACAAATCGAAAGGTAAAAGTAAAGCGTGTAATATATTCCGCATATATTACATATGAAAAATGAAACGAGTATATAATTCATAACATGAATTATATAATAAGGATAAACGACCAAAAGAATAAATCGAAGTATAAATAATACGCGATGTGTATTATATAAGAAAGAAGACGAGAAAAATAAAATAGTCGAAGCATATAATACTTTCCAAGTATTATATAAGAGACGTTAGAAAAATAATTAAAACAACATAATTCGACACGCTTTCGGAAATAATTACAAAATTAATATAAAGGATTTTTGTATTAAAGTAACCACACGTTTTAAAGTTACGCATTAGTTAAACGACGCTTTTAAAGGTTTTACAAAAGTAATTATTTTGCCTATTGGTCATGAATTATAAAACTATATCTTATAATCTAGTATCTCGTTAAGTGTTTTAGCTAAACTAGTTGTCTGGTTTGTAAAAGTATAGTTTCCTTTTATTTTTCCGATTATTGTATAATTACTAGTTAATAAACCCTAAGTCTCTATAACTCGTCCTTTTATCGGTTTTCTAATGTAATAGAAGTTTTACTGAAATTTACTAAGTATACGAATTTATAGAATTTTCGACATGACCTAATCGATGTTGCAATTTATCCACATGTTTTACTTTATAACTAAACGAGATTAAATAAGAAGCGAAATAAATAAACTAAACACATCGCCGCGTATTTAAAACATAAACAAAATAAACTCACCCTTTAATACTCCGTCGAATCGCGAGACAAAATAAACCAATATCAACACCACTTAGTGGGTTGTTTGGCGGAAACACACAAAACCAAACACACCCTAATAGGCTGTAAAACAGCCAACCAAACGCCCCTATTGGGCTGTTAACCATAAAACCAAACGCGCTCTTATGGGCTGTTAAACCCATAACCAGACTCTCTTTTTGGGCTGTTAACACGACGAAACAAACAAACCTTTAGGTGTTGTTAAACCCAGAAACAAACACCCCTTAAAATAAAAAATAACACAAAATACACTTTAGCCAATAACAAAATAAATGTAACCATCCAAAGGGAAAAGAGGTGAAGGTAGTGGTGGGGATACGCGGCTGAGCCGTGGCTGTGACAATGGTGGTGACGGTTGTGACGATGGTTTTAGTGGCGTCGGCGACTAGTGAAGATGGTGGGGGTGGCAACGATGTTTGATAAGGTGAGTGTTTATGAAGTGGAGGTAGGTTTTTGTTGGTGCGCTTGCTGTTATGGTCCGGAAGATGTGTTATGGTTAGCCGACTTTGGAGTTAGAGATACGGCGATTGGAGGTGGTAGAGGAGATGATGGTGATGTGGGGTGTGAGGTGTGGCGGTGGGAGATGATTGTGGTGGTAGGGTGCTCGATGGTGATGGTGTGCGAAGGTGATAGTGTCGGCTGGTGGTCGGAATCCGATCGAAAATCGTTGGGGTGGCGCTGAAAAATAAGGAGAGGGAGATGTGTGTGTTTAGGGTTAGGGAAAAATGAGATGAAACCCTAATTTGTTTTCTATTTATACTAGAACTTTAAAATGAATGTGGCAAGGTAAGATAGTCTAGGGTAGGTGTTGAAAATATTATCACAGGGACCAAAAATGTAGCTTTTGTAAAATAACGGTTCGGGACACGATTAGGTTACTTAACGGATGATTCAAAACACGAAAGTTACGCCGTTGCGTTTAAAATAATTTTTCCAAGAAAGTGAGTATTTACTCGACTCATAAATTTATAATGTATATAAAATATATTTAAAATGTTTATTATTTATTTGGTAGTCGTTGGGTGTCACGGAGAAGCTTTATCCGTAAAAATAAAACTTTAACTTAAATGCTCGCGTTTTCAACAAAACGTTTATGAAAACAAATTTAATGAAAATTATTACAACCTTTATAAAATAAATTTTTGATAATTAATAAAAAAAAACTTTATTAATTTCGAATCGGTCGCATTGCGTGCATTTTTTTCACAATAGCGATTTATCTTTCCGAATTATCAAATCAAAATAAGTTATTTAGGAAAAAATAAAAGTTTGTAAATGAAAATAGGTAATAATAAAAATAAATTATCATAAAAAACATGCTACCAAAATTAAAAAAAAAAACGGCTACACTGTACTTGAGAATTCTATGAATTCTCCAAAACCCACTCCTTCTAATAGACCCACCAAAGTTGAGGTTCCAAAAGCACTTCCTAAAGTCAGCATGGTTAATACGAGTTTGAAGAAACTCAAACACCATCTTGCTGGCTTTGACGTGGTTGTTAAAGAAAGAACTACGTCTACATCCATCACTAAGGGCTTGTGGGGGTTTGAACATACAAAAGCTTGTTTTAGGGATGAAATCATTGTAAAAGCTCTGAAGGACTTATTTAATACATTCGATCAATATTTGATTGATGAACTTTCTGAAGTCCAAAATGTCTTTCATCAAATGGAACAGGCTGTGGAACAACATCATTTAGAGTAAAAAACATTTGAAGTTACAATGAATCAAGTTTTGAACGAAAACAAACGACTCTTGGAACAAGTCATAAACAAAGATATAATGAACATAATTGTGAATTCTTCTGTGGATAATATTTATATGAATGTGAGTGAATGTAAAAAGTGTATCAAACTTGAGACTGAGCTTCTCAATAAAAAAGATTTCGTTGAAAAAGAGATTTACGATAAACTGTTCACAAGTTTTACCACTCTTGAGAAACATTGCATCTCTTTAGAAGTCGATACTTAACTTAATCAGGAAATTTTTCAAAGGGACAATTCTGTTTCAAATCAAAGTGCTCCAAGTTTTTATCAATATTTTGAACTAAATGAATTGAAAGCTCAGTCCCAAGAGAAAGA
>BQNB010011256.1:0-78187 GCA_026074375.1 Tanacetum coccineum | reverse complement strand
AAATTCTTTGTGATTTTTCAGAAAAACCGACGCACTTTGGGGTAAGTGCGCCGTACTTTTAAAATTTTCAGTTTTTAAATTTTTAAAATTTATTTTTATATTATATTTCTTATCTTTATTATTTCCAAAATATTTTTTAAACATAGCAAATATCAGGTTTTTAAGCATATCAATTATCATATAACTTTTATAAATCTCTTTAAGTCTTTTAAAGTTTTCATTTTTATTTCCATTTTGCAGGCAATCAAAGTTAAATAAGCAACATTTAACAATTAAGAAATACATGTAGGCATTCATAAATTTAAACAAATAAGCTATGAAGTAGTTTTTTTAATTTTTTCTCATTTTAATGTACAAATTACGAATATACAAGATTTTGACAATTACGAACATTAGGAATAAATTTCACATTTCCAAATGGTCAAATTACAGTTTATGAGGTTTTGGGGTCTTGGTTTTGATGTTCTTCTTCTTTTTTGAAAACTGGTTCTGTTTGTGAAAGGTGCAGGAAGTGCGGCGTACTTGGTATAAGTACGGCGTACTTTCTGTAATTGCAGAAAAAACCGGCGCATAATGGTTATGTGCGACGCACATTCTGTAGAAACTGGTTCAGTTTGCCAGAAAACTGTACGACGATTTTTTTTGAAAATTTGGTTTGTAACACAATGATGACTAATTCAAGAATGATTTCAATCCCCGACAGCGGCGCCAAAAACTTTGATGTGTTATAAAAGCTTTAAATATATAGTTCTAGTTTTATCCAATTTCCAACTAACATACGGGTAAAATATAAACCCCCATTTATAGTATAGTAAAACGGTAAGACCATGTCGTTCCATGGGATTAGTAATTCTTAAAAGGGTTGATTGTATTACAAAAAAGTTTATCTTATAGACTATCACGATCTAAAGATTTCAAAGTATTTCAAGATTAAAAGTAATATTTATTTGGACTTAGAGCAATGATCATGAACAAGCAAACATGAATTTAAGCATAAAAACATGAAAAGATGGGTAATCATTCATACAAAATAACTTGTTTCTTTTATTAGAGAATCCTTAGGCCTTTAATCTTTGAATATATAAAATGATTAAGATTGATTCAAGTTATGAATATGATAATGATAATTTCCCTTATCATGTGCGTTTTGGAAATATGATCAAAATATTAACATCTTCATTTCCGGTGGTTGATATAAATATTTCACTAGTTATTCTCACAAACTAGTATCGAATTGCCATAGACCAACAATGCATAATATTGTCATATTGATGGAATCTTGCGAACTATCTCCAATAAAGTATTAATAATCAATCATAACAAGGTTACCGGTTATTTAAACATCGATTTCATTATCATCACATTTCATAAGCTTATTTTTATCACTATTTGTTCATAACATTCAGATCTATGATTAGCCCAAATAATTATAAATCATACTCCACTATTATAGCAACAAACTCATAAACAATCATCATAGATTCAAAAACTGTTTACCAAAGGGAAATAACGTGTTCTATACCGATTCCACAAGCAAATGTGTTATGTTTATTATAGACACTTCTTCAATATAATAACTAGTTTACCCGGAATTTCTGCTAGCATGCACTACTCCTCTCAACACCTTTGGGCCTGGATTTCGTACTCCAGCGTGTTAACAAACTCGAAGAATCTATGAAGATTTAGAGAATACTTCAAGTTTCCCAAGAACAACTTCTACCTTACTAAAAAACTTCCCTAAGAACTCTAATGATTATTATAAGATGATTTGTAAGAAATGGGATGATAAAACACTAAAATTCGTGCTCTATTTATAGCACAAGATTAGGGTATCAGTTGGTGTTGAGGGAAAATGGAAGGTCTCTTATTTATATCAATCATAATCATTTCCTTGTAACTGCAGGAAAAGTGCGTCGCACAAATATAATTGTGCGCCGTACTTGGTGTGTAATTAAATTGCATTTATCCCGCTATGAAGTACGCCGTACTTGGCGTAAGTGCTCCGCACTTTGGCACTTTTCATTAATTCTTCATTTATTTCTCTTCTAGATTCTTCCTTTAACGACCGTTAGTGCTTTTAATGGATTTCTTTGACACTTTTGGTCCTTCTCGTCATTCTTGGTCCTGAAACAATTATTGTACCAACAAACAACCAAAACATGCAATATTTCATGCGTTAACATATATATTTCACATATTTTCGAGGGATATTTTATGTATATTTGGAGCGTTATCACGTGCTTTTTCGCTAATCTTCACAAAGTAGTCTATAATTACTACAAATCTCAAATATAAACGATTAAGTAACAAATTTTGGAATAATTATACAAAATGGGTTATTTACATAGGATAAATGATGCTGTAAAAGTGACGTTGTTTGATGTCATCAAGTGGTTTGGTAACGAAGCTCCTCTTTGACCTACTCTACTCCTCGAGTACCCAACTCGAGAGTTCTCTTCACTATATCAACAAACTCTCTTTAGGCGGAGAAAACCATACACAAGTAGTTTACACCAATTTCTGACACTATGCCAAATGTCGAGTCTTAATCTTAGCTAGAACCAATCTACCACACACTTGTATTTTGAGGCCTAAAATACTAACCACACTAACAAGATATCACTTCACCTAAGTGCTAACATGATCATCCCGATCTAACTATTACACACAATCACAAGAGATATAAATGAATTACAAGATACACCACAATCGTAACTACGCTACTTGAACACCAACTAAGCTATAATACTTCTTGACTTAATGACTAGAAGTATTCTTCTCTTGCACTTGAGCATTCAAGCTTGAATCACTTATAAACAAAAGCTTAAGATTAAATGATCAAAGGATTGTAGGAGATGTATAAACTGATTTAGAACAGAAAGAAAGTGAGTGCAAAAGGTGAAAATCTGTAGGGAACAGTCCACTATGTATAGGCAGAGCTGGGAGTCATTTTGCATAGCCGGGCCCTTTAGCTCCATGGCCGGCCCCTTTATCACTAAGGGGCCCGCCCCTAGTAGGACGCTCCCATTTTTATCTTTTCTAGGGGAGTTGTTTCCTGGATCTGTTTTATACATTTTTAGGTAAAAAAATTAAATTCAAAATATTTATTTTAAATAAAACATTGCTTGTAAATACCAAAAATGTTTTGTATAAGTTTTAAAAATGTTTGTTACATTTTATAAAAATGTAAGGTTTAGGAAAAATAAATATTCCTTTGATCATAAATAAATTAAGCATTTATTTATTCATACCTTTAAGTGATTAATTTTTGAAATAAAAATTTATGACTAATTAATTGTTTACGTTTAATTTTACATGGAGCGTTTTTACATTTTGTGATTATCAAAATGTAGAGAAGTCAAAAAATATCAATAACATTTTTAGGTATTATTTCTATCAACAATCTTCCCCTTTTTGATGATTACAAAATCTAAACTCATTAAATGTAAAATTATTTTTAAACAAATATTTAGTGAGTTTTATTTTATTTCTCCCTTTTTTTGTAGAATCAAAAAGGCTTCGTCGATAAAACAACGTAAGTCCGACGGAATAAATTCTCCCCCTTTATGTGTGCTCTCCCTCATTTGAGGACATCAAGGAATCGAGCTATGGTAACTTTGATACAAAAACAAGTTAGAGGAACAAGACCAATATTTCTAACATATAGCAAAGACAAAGGAAAAATATTCAAGCATGATTACAATACTTGACAATTAACAAAGTTCAACTATATAGATAGGAGACAACCATCACAAAAATATTTAACTACTAGAAGACCATAAGTGCATTCATTAAACATAAAATATTGTGTATGAAACACAACATTATAGCACACATACATTAAGGCTAAATATTATGCTTGAAGCATAATAATACATCATACATAAATAAAAACTACAAAAGTCCTAATTTTCCTAAAATGCCATAGGACTTGCTTGAAAAAAGATAGGTTAATCGTTTATTTAAAAGCGAGAAAATACTAAGCATATAACATGCCTAGTTTGTTGTTGGTGGAGAGTTTGGCGTGGAGATTGTTGTTGATGGATAGCCCGTTTGAATTTGTAGTGGTGGTTGAGGTCGAGTAAGAAGAAATTCAACCCAATTAAGTTCCTCTCTTATAGCCAAGAATTAAGCTTGTTGTAGCGACAACATGGGCAATAGCCAACATGATGTTCAACTTTGTCGAAAGTGATTATGTGAGGCAAGATTAGAGTAGATGGTGTTGGGTTATTGGTATGATTTGAGAGATGCATTGCTAGAAGGTTTGATAGATCTTGAAGTTGATTGATGTCATCAATAAGCATCTCTCTAGTTGGAGAAGGAGGTGGTTGAAATTGAGTTTGATTGTGGTTTTAATTTGCTTACAATACAACATCAACATAAGGATCAACGAGTGAAGGTGAGTGGTGTTGAGGTGAGGTTTGGTTTGAGGGTGCTATGGAAGAGTTTTCTTTTGAAGGTGTATTGTGAGGAGATGGTGGTTTAGGCATTGGTGTGGGTGTATCAACTTCATTCAAGTTCGATGAATGACAAGTGTTCATTTTCTTCTTCCATGCGGGTCTTACAGAGATTTTTGGTTTCTTAGAAAGTTTGGATGAAGGATTTTGAGAGGGTGACATTAGAGGTGATGCGATGAATGAGATGAAGGTATTGAGGAGGATAACTAATTTATACGAGGAAGATAATGTGATTAGGGATAAGTGAACATTGTTAAGGATAAGGTTCCAAGATATGTTTGTGAATTCTGGGAAATTATAGCTGAGTCTAGGTAAAGGGGAGTAAAGAAGTAGAGAGAAATAGTAAAATTCATGATCTGGTAGGCCGGCCCTGTTAAGTA
This sequence comes from Tanacetum coccineum, assembly GCA_026074375.1. NCBI lineage: Eukaryota > Viridiplantae > Streptophyta > Magnoliopsida > Asterales > Asteraceae > Tanacetum > Tanacetum coccineum. The sequence continues at coordinate 73,350 of BQNB010011256.1, read as the reverse complement.
TATGGTCGCCCCTTTATCAATAAGGGGACCGCCCTTAGGAGCTAAGGGGGCCGCCCATCTGATGATTTCCAGACTACCCAGATTTTGAATTTTGGCTAAAAAATAGTGAAGTAAATGATTTTTGGGGTTCAATTCGCAGCAAGTCCTATTTCTATAGCAATCATGACTATGAACACTTAGCAAGCAAAGTTATATCTTATGCAAAGAAACTATCACAACTAATGTTTATAACATAAGAAATTTCTTATAACTACATTACTTAAGACCTAGGTACTTCTCATGCTTTCATTCTTGTTATATAATTCCTAATTACTTTCAAAGTAGTCATCATGATGCCCCATGAGACTCATATCATGAGGGAAATATTGGTGTTTAGGTTTGTGTAAGTTTGTATTAACGGACGTGATGTGTCTAAATAAACGAGTGAGTAACATTATACCCCGTAGACACAAGTCATAACGATAAAAGTTCATACTTGTGATTTAGATTAAAAGTTCCAGTGTGTGCCTAAATGCAACAAATGTTGAGTAACAATTATTTCGACTCTAACTAAAAGAAAACCTAAGAAATAATCCAAACACTCCTTGATTTAATTTTGCTTAACCAAGAATGTTGAAAATTATATATTGGATTATATATTTTGGCAATAAGTATGAGATCATCGTGTGTGCAAGAAAAACATTTTTAGCATATATATATGAAAATAATTTTCATGAGTTCCTAGTCGTGAAAGTTTTTCAAAAAATAAATTAGGATTTATATTATATATGTAAATATGTATTTATAATCTTCAAACATGGAGATCAAAGTTGTATGATAATCGAGTGTTCATAAATGTGCAATTCCTATGACTATGGGAAGCACAATAGTTGATTATCCAAAGAGAAAATTCCTAATTTTTGACTTTGTGCAAAATAGAATCCTAGACACGAGATCGAGAGAGGAATAATTGAAATTAATTACACTTTACTTATAATTTTGGCAAATTTTAGTGATTCTTAAGTGAGATGAGATAATTTTAGTTTTGGTAATATGATTACTTCAACGGATGTTGGGAATTAAACTCATTAGACTTAGTACTGCCTAGTCAAAGTGTTAGTACTGCTTAAGTCATAACTGGCAGTATAAACCAGTTAGTACTGCTAGAAGATTGTTAGTACTGCTAGGTATAAGTTAGTACTGCTAGTACTAAACTTAACACTGCTGATAAAGACTGAAGACTTCTTGAAGATAAAGACGTGTGAAGAGATAAAAGCGTGTTTTGTGATATGTATGGAATGATTTAATGTATATCCTACATAATTAGAAGATATGTTGATATCTTATAGAAGTTTAGAAGATTTGTAGTTATCTTGTAAAGTACTTCTTGGTGTATAAAAGGAGATCCTAGGTTATGGTTTAGATACACATCAATCTGTCTTTCATTGTAGCTTCAAGGTTCTAAACCCTAGTACTAGACACAGTACTCGTATTATTTATCATAATAATATTGAAGCTTTTTGGTTACATTCATTGTTCATTCATTCTACTGCATCACAATTTACTATTACATTGATATTCTTCTAAGTACTAAAGAGTAGATTCCGCATACTCTTAGTATCAATAAAGTTTCTAGCATAGTTGTCTTGAATCTATTCAATACAACTAACCCTTTAACAAGGTTTGCAAGATCTAGTTGGGATCATGCTCTATTATCAGTAGATTTCGTGATTTCATGGGCTGAGGTTACTAGTTCTTGGTTGGCGCGAATTATGTTCATTCAGTAATTGTGAGTATGTTAAAGCTATAGTTTGAACTATATGTTTCTACCCTTTTGTCATTTTCGGCTTATTTTACCCGTTAGACCTTTTTGGCTTATTTTAATCATCTGGATTTTAGGCTCTGTTTACCTATCATGTCTTTAGTATCTATCTAAGTTCGAGATGCTAATATTTCTATCATAATGTTATGCGACTTTCAGGATCCAAACAATCGTTATCCTGTTGTAGTTAGGTTCAACAAGTTTAACTATGCGAATGTGTCAACTAACAACTATGGTTTGGATGAGATCGAAGAAATTTAGAGTAGTTGTTGTAGTTTTAGACTGTTTTTAGGCTCATCTAATGTTAAATTAATTTTTTATATGTGAATCTTTAAAAGATAATATGTTGCATTTCGCGAAACTGTAAGTAAAGTTAAGTAATATCGATACAATGGAAGAAAAAAATAAGATGCAGTTATGTTATGTTGCATGCGCTTTACGGTATTTATTAGTTTGGTGTGTAACACAGTGGCTTATCAAGTAGCTTAGTTATGTTTACATCAGCTATTACGAGTAGTTGTGAATGGTTTTTACCAACGAGCTTATTTATTTATGTAATGTTTAATGGTTTCTCGATATGTTAAACATAACGTGTCTAATTATGTTGTGCAGAGTTTGGCCAAGAAGCTTAATGATGATGAAATTAATCTTCCCATTGTTTATGGTAACATTGCATTCTGGCTCGGAAAGAAAGCAAGTGAGTGGGTTTTTTTTTTAATTTTTTTCTAATTAAATTGTTTTTAAAGGGGGGAAAAAATGGAACTTTAAATCTGTATGAATGTGGTATTTTTGGTATTAGGTATCAGTCTCACAGATGGAAAGTTTATGTTAGGGGATTGACTAACCAGGATTTGAGTGTGATGGTTAAAAACAAAAAAAACGGGGGGGGGCAAATGGGGTGGTTGTGTTTCAATTGATTCCAGTTTCGTACCCAATGCGGGTTGTGGAATCTCCATTTGGCTTCTCAGTCCAGTATGGGTGAATTTGAAATTTGCTAATGTGTCCAAGCGAATCTATGTACACTCAAAAATAGATAACTTTTTTTGTGCAAGTCAAGATTAGTTGAGTTAAGGTGACCTGAAGCAAATTATCTAAATAACATTTCTCAGTGGGTCAAAAAAGGTACAGAAGTTGGAAACTTATATGTTGTGAGAGATAGTTACACAAGAGATATAAGCAAACCAAAAAGCTTTTAACACACACCAAGAAAAAAGATCCACCACTTTTACATCTGAGTAAAAACACACACAAATGAAAATAGAGATATTAAGATTAATGAATAACTTGAAGATGATGAGGGCTTAAAGATGAAGTTCACTAATTTCATAGATTTTTAGGTACTGTTTTTGTAGATCCACTGTTAATTTTGGTAGATCTATTCCTAATCTTATCTATCTTTTTCGTATCAGCTCTTTATTATGCATTTCTAAAATAATAAAAAAGATGGATGACTAATTGAAGATGTGTAGATCAAAAGATGGATAACGACTTTAAGGTAATGATGTGTTTATTCTTTTAGATTTTTAAGAAACTTTTTTTAGGGGTATTATAGATCGGGGTACTTCGTCTCTTTGTAATGGTTCTGTATACATTTTGTATATGAGTTTGTTTATAGTTGGTTATTTTAGTTTAGGCTTTTTGTGATTGGGTTGCTCAGAAAGTATGATTTGTGGTTTATGTTTTGTTTGTGGTGGTTTATGAAGATGTTTAAAAGTTGAAGATAACGGGGTGGAGTTGCTTAAAGTGATGAAAGGAAAAAGGTTTGGGAGGGATGTAGATGTGCGTTCGTGTTTGGGCTGATTGAAAGAGGATTGTGATGCTGAGAATATGTCGGAGAGTCAGCAAAGTGTGTTGCAAGGGGTGGAGGATTATGTTGAGAGGCTGTACATGACTTGAGTGAAATGGCCTACCGCCGTCAAGTAATTGGTAAATGAAAACAAACATATAAATTTGGAGGTGGTGATGTGGTATTTGTAGTTTTAATATTGAAATGTCAACACTAGAAATAGATCCTAACTTTGTTTAGCTCTCCAACTTTGTGTTTCTATGCTATCAATAGCAAGGATGTTTATAATTCAGGCCAGCCAAGTAATTCATATCATCAGTTAGTCATTATTGGTCTTTGGGTGAAACAAAGTAAGCATCTGGTGCATGTATATTGAATCAGGAACAAGATTATTAGAAACTTTATTTATAATTTATGGCTAATATTAGGGAAATCATACCTGCTTCCGGAAGCAGGCAACTTGCCTGCTTTCCTTTGAAAAAAGGAAGCACCAGATCCTAAACTAACGCAAAGGGGGGTTTTCAGCCTGAGAGACTGGCACGAGTTTTGGTTTAATCTAAACTAATAAGACAATTAACACACACAAGCAAATAAACAAACGATAAAGAATCGGTCAAGCACTAATGTAAGGAAAACGTATTAGCTAGTTTAATCTAATAAAATGTAGGAATTGCTTATGAGTGCAATGATTGTATTACTTCGTTGGTGGTATATCATTCCTAAGCTTAGGTGGGACTTCTCCTTAAACTCTAGGTTTGTTTTTCAGTTAATCATGTCACAGTTAACCAAACCCGCATAAAGCTCACACCGTTGATTATAATCTATCTAGGAGACAACATTGGTGAATATCGAAACCTAGCTTATCGAGGCTTTACCCACTTATGTCCAATTGTTATCTATATGCTGGTAGTCCACGGTCCGAGCACTTACCCAAGGAAACAAAACATTATGTGTAATCCTAAGTCACCACTTAGTCTACCACTCTACCTATTCACTTAACCAAGGGAAGAAACAGTGGCATAAATTTGTAGTCTTGAATCCAGAGTCACATAGATAAGTTGTATGTAGTATTTATCCTAGACTCTAGTCTACGCCTAAATAACAATCAAGTTATAGTGCTTTATCTGTAATCTTAGATCCAGTTGAATGATAAATAAAACATAAACAGATTTGAAGTGATAAACATAATCAACATGCAACGAAAAGGTAAACAATCAATATAAACAAAACCAAACATTAAATTATCATAAACATGGCTAATACCTATAGGTATTAGCCTATAGTCATTGTAACAATACATAGTATCATAGACGAACGATTAAACTAAACAAAACGTTATGCTAACTGAACGCTTATAGCGGAGTATAGAGATTACAAGAGTTTTCCTATTGAATTAAGGCACTTGCAGGACCTTCTTGGCTTCTAAAATCGTCTATAGATCATACTTGGTGGTTAAAGTCTTCTAATTGAAAACTGGATTTTAGGTTTTCTATTTGTAGGCTCTAAAAATAGGTCGATCCGATACGGCGTATTGGGGTAACTTGGTGGGCTCCACGATTATTTTATTCTAGAATATTCATAACCCGCCACTGAATACAAGTATAGGGGATTCTGGATACGGCGTATTGGATGGAAATCATGTTTCTTCAGAATGTTGACCAGAGTATCTTATATGGCGTATCTGCTGATGTTGATACGACGTATTCTTCAAAGTCAGGCAATGGTCTTGAGTTCGTCAAAGTCTTAGGATGCGGCGTATTCTTCTAGAATGATACGGCGTATTGTTGTCAGAATTAGTAGACTTCTCAAATCTCTTCGTTTATGCTCCAAAACACGTTATTTTCACTATTTTTCGCCAATTGCTCGATAATAACTAAGATTCATACAAATAAGTGATTAAGTATCAAATCTTATATAAAACAATATAAAACGAGCAATATAAATCGGATAAATGATGCTAATAGTGTGACGTTATTTGATGTCATCACCTACCTTACTTTTCTGTGGCAAGTATTCGTGCTATGTTGTGATGAAAACCCACGATTCATTTTTCAATCTTTAAGCTTGTTTGAGAGAGATTGAACCTGTTCATTTGCATCTTGTATTATTTCTTCCTCATTTTTTTGTGTTCATTGTTAACCGGGGTAAAACCAGGGGTATTTCGGTTCTGCACTACTTGCCTTATTATGTTGGCCATTCAAAAAATCATAAATATTAAAAGGATCTTCGGATTGGTGTTCTCACCTCTCTTGTTTTGCTGTGATTGACTGGTCTTCACTGAACGAGTCATTGGACATGCGGTGAATCTAGATTCCGAGACTCTATCAAACATCACTTACCTCATTGATTTCGTTTTTATCAGCTTTATTCTCAGCAACATCATCTTGGGATTCCTCATCAGAGGAAAGATCATCTTGCATGTCTTCTTGAAAATTTGGAACCTAAGCGTACAATTCCTTAGCATGAATCTAGAATACTTTACCTTGTACTATGATTTTTCGCCTTTCATTGATAATCTCATCTATCTTCATTTTTAAACACAAATGCTTACATGACAAAGATTTTGAATCCGAGTCTTTCCACTCCACAAACTCCCCTCACAATGATGCAATCTTTCGAAAAGAGTTAGGAGTCCATGCTTTGATAGGGAGACCCTCAATCGATACCTAAACAATCCTTTTGTCACATACAACTGAGTTAGTCACTTGTTTCATAGTAGTGAACCAAGAGCCAACACCAATATGATTAAGAAATTTTTCTTTAGATGCAATATAATCCAACTCTAAGAGAACCCGCATCTCTCCAAGATATGAAAGCTTGACATTTTGAAAACCTTATTTAGAAAGAATGATAGGTAGGTTAGAAATAGCATAAACATCTTTTACCTTTCCAATGAGGGAAATGTCGAAATCGTGCTCCTTAATACAAGATTCATCAAGAACCAAGGCTGGCTTAGAGTTATCTGATTGGTTTCCATCTTTAAGAACAGAAGCATAAAAGTTTTTTGAAGTCTCTATATTTGTCCCTTTTGGAATAGAAGTATTGGGTTTTTGTAGCCTTTCAAACCTCACAAAATTCCTATGTAAATGATATCGCCCAATCCAAATCGTACATAGGTTCTCCACCAAACGTTGTAAGTTAATGACCTTAATAAAACGAACAAAGGCGAAGCGTTTACCTGCCCTAGACCTCTTAAATGGAATGAAAACATCAATGACCATGTACCATAGGATGTGTATTCTGATTTGAATCAAAATAATAGGATGTGGACAAACATTTAATTTGAGAAGGAAAGTAAACTTTTTTTCTTTTTTTTTTGTATTTCATAAAATCATCCTTTTTAATAGAAATATATATAATACTACACATGGTATTAATACTAGTATGAGTAACTAGTTATAATCCCCGTGCACGCACAAGGTTTCTTCTAAATTTTTGAATAATGTATTTTTATCTATAAAAAAAACTAATAGTTTAATTTTGTATCTCCAATTCTGGTCATGACTGTTCACAATACATGAAAATGTTAGGGATGAAGCAAATATTGCCAAAAGGTTCAATTGAATGATCAAGATTGTAGAAATGTGCTTGTAAAATGGCGATGCACATATAATCTTAAGTAAAGATGTGTCTTCATCAATTAACCACCAACTTAGAGTTCCAAATATCATTTATCTTTATGCGATTCCTGTTTTCAAATCAAAGACATGTACTTCTAGCCAATCCAATATAGCAACAATCATTAGATAAGTCACAATCAAATTAAGCCATCACCGTGATGCGCACATTCGTCGACGATACCTATACTATACTTAAAACACAAAGCTACTATCATAACTGTGTCAAGTCACTTACTATGAAATTTTTCATCCACACCATGGCGAGGATATGCAATTTGCCATTACGCACATGGAATTTTGGCATAAAGATCATCCAATGTTGTAACCAATGCTCTCTTATTACTTCTGATTCTATTTACTGAAGATTGCCTCACGATTTTCTATGAAATTTAAGAATTTACAGATAATTAGATAAATATAATAGAGGTTACTATGAACTGACGACCAAACAAAAAATTAGATAAACCTTGAATTACTTTAAAATGTTAAGAGCAATTAAGGATGCAAGTTAGGCATCCTCTTACAGAAGGTGGATTGCGGATGGGTGAACCACCATCTACCAATCTTAATAATTCATTCTCACATTTCATTTTTTGCTTAATCTAATCACAACATCGCACAAGAGATTAACACAAGGACACACCTGCCAACCTGTTTTTGAGGTATTTTTTACCACCCCGACAGACACACACCCCATCTTGAAACAATACTTAACAGGCTACATTTCATCTCTTCTGGTCAACAGACTTAGGCGATGACATAGCTATCTTAGATGGAGTGGAAAAATACTTCCTACTCTTAAGACTTACACAATTGTTTTAGTAACGAATCAATGAAATCAGTACAATTAATGGTTGATATATATGGCTGCAATCAAGATAAAATACATACGGTGCTGGGAATCACCATCATCTTTACTACTATATTTTTTTCATAAACATTTACGAAACCCTTTTCTAGTAACGTCATTCCTCATTGCTACTGCTAACTTCGAGAGCAGCCAACCACACTTATTAGACAACATGAACTAATTTATCTATGCCTATTAGCATACCATATCTCATATTAATTTGGTTCACTCCCAAAATATTAACATTAAGACCTTATCATCTATATCACCATTATTTATCATCAACACAACTACATGCAATTTTGACTTTGACGTCATCGCTTTTTAGGTTATGTAGAATCCATATTATACCAAGGCTAGGCCCCATCGATTTCCCAAATAGTTACTTAATTATGTACAACATGGAGTTGAACAAAATATCATCATCAAGCTTACACATATAAACTAACCACATGAAACTTTAAATGTGTTTCTCGGCATAACAAAATGGCATGTTAGAGAGTGGAAGAAAGGAACCACAAAATATCATCATCAAGCTTACACATATAAACTAACCACATGAAACTTTAAACTTTAAAGTAATAATAGTATCTCTTGGAACTCCCTTTTGAGGTACCCGTACCATCAATGATGTTGAATGCAACATTTCATTAGTGTATATATTTTGATACCTGTTAGAGAGTGGTAGAAAGAAAAATCCAATAAGGCCAATCAAAGACTTGTAACCCACACCGAAATAGCTTCAACTTCATCAACCTCCAAAAGTTCAACTCATGAGGTTGTATTACTGCAAACACATGCGGTTATAGGTTTCAAAATAAAACTGACCAAACCTATAAACAAATTCAATCATATTGCTTAGAAACTTAATTAATAATAATAATAAAGTGTGGTATAATAATTGTTTTTGTTGCAGCTAGTTCGAAACTAATCACTTGACCCATCATATCAACATTCAAAAGAATAAGAAGCATTATACATCATGCGAGAGTCACTATGTTGCATGATCTTTTTAACACTTCATGATTTAATTTTCTTCCCATCCATTAAACCAGTGGAATTAAAATCAAACAAAGTTTTGGTGTTTGCTAAGTTCAATGCTTGGAAGGTAACAAAGCATTAATCCAAGCTAAACAAATAGATACGAACCAAACATAAAGAACCCAATTTTTAAGTATATTATATATAAAAGTTAAATCTTTTATATGAATGAATCAATCTAAAAGGTGAACCGCACAACAATAACATTATTTGAATATTTAGAGATAATTTATGTAATCCTTATATAATCAAAAAAATTATAACACTTGTACAACTCATTTTCAAAACTTCAAACATTAAATACAAATCTAAATACCAGCTAATTATCTGGTACTATAACATAGGGTATCATGTTATAGAATAAGAATCGTAGAAATAACTATCTAAACCACATAGATAATTTTTATTACAGTTATTATTTTATGTATGTGATTATTGACCAACATGACTTCCTTTAATATGTGGGTAAAGTTTCATTCTACCCACATGACTCGTTAACTTAAAAAATACAGCCTAAAATCCCTAAATAGCTCATTATAAGCAAACAGGACATGCTTCAAATAAACAACAATTGCAGAGTGTGTGACAACGTACCTTAGCCTTACTTTCAGTATTCTCAAGCAAATCCAAAATGAACTTTGCTGACTTGCAGGTCATCGACCTTGACCATTGGAATGGCTATTCTTAGGCGGAGTAGTACCCCCTGCACCTCTAAAGAAACGGGTATAAGGAATTGCTTATCGACCAAAACATCTTCCAAATACCTCTCACCTTCCTGAGAGCATAGGCGGTTTCCCTAAACACACAATATAATACAATTATACATATAAAGTAGGGTAAAGTCCATAAATGCTTAATATACTTTCGATAAGAACTCATTCTACATACTCTACTTTTTTTATGGTTATTCTTCTTACTAAACTTTGTATTTTTTTCATAATACATAGCTTTAATAGTTTGTTAAGGGTATCTTAGTCATTTCTCACATCTTCATCTTCTACCTCCCAACACCCTAATTTTCGGCCAAATTACTTACGTTTATAATTGAATTTGACTAAAATTTTCCTACAGGTTATTTCTTTTTCGAGTATAATGCTTTTCATACATAAATAAGCAAATCCAAACGCTATTTCCGGAATTACTTACGGTATTTTTTTAGCAGCTTAGTACTTTAGTTTTGTATCACGAGAAAACAAACAACCCCCAAGAATACTAATTAAGTCGCAAAGGAGTGAAATATGCCCAACGATATTTACAAAATTGCAGCAAACCCATTTGCCCAATAACTGAATAAAAATAAACGAAACCATCCGGAACAGTTGTTTAATGATAAACTGCATTCCTAACTTTTTTTCACTTTACAACATAGAATTTCCGGCGATGAAAGCATGTCGGATTTCTTCATTTTTTTCACTTTACAACATATAATTTGGCCGGAAATTATGGTGTTGGGAGGTAGAAGATGAAGATGTGAGAAATGACTAAGATACCCTTAACAAACTATTAAAGCTATGTATTATGAACATAAAAATACAAAGTTTAGTAAGAAGAATAACTAAAAAAAGTAGAGTATGTAGAATGAGTTCTTATCGAATAGTACATTAAGCACTTTATGGATTACCCTTTAACGTCTAAAAACATCAAATAAAATAAAAACTAAATGCCTTTAAAACACAAATAAAGTGGATGTGATCATATCAGATACATTAAATAAATAAAGTTTCAAGTGATTCAACAAAATTAATGTACTGTTTGTACAATATATGCTTTCTGTTAGTAAAGCAATTACAAAATTTATCTATTCTTATCATGATCTACACCATATACATACAAAGCTCATTGCACCATCGTGGCAGGCCATAAGCATCGCACCCCATATAGACACCCATAATACATGCATACACTTGTAGTTGTGTGCATCAGGTTGAAATCTATTGAAGCGGATAATTGGACCAATATGAACTTGTCTAGTACAAATTTTCAAGTTGGTTTGTTTCCTGGAGAGTGAACCAAATAGTTATTTGGGTTCGTCAAGATCTCAAATGACGCCTTTTGAAGTGTGGGATCTAATTTGACCCATTTGGTTCCAGTTTCAAGCCTGGCCAAATTGAGACCGATTATTAAAAAAAATCAGACCCGGTATCAAAAAATATAGAGGATAGCATTGAATTAAACTGATAAAAACGTGTCGGGTTTGATCCGATCTTAGTTTAAAATTTTAGGGTTTGTTAGCAGGATGAGTTTTGTACGCCTTATAGACACATATTGAAACTACAACTAATGAAGTCTATAGCGTACATCGTAATTGGACTTTGATCTTTGTTAGAGTAGTTGTTAACGTTAAATTATATTGCACTTGGTTGACATTTCAGATTGACGATTGTTTGGTTGTATAGGAGACTTAAGTTTAGTAAATTTGTAATTTATGAATAAAACAATTGTTCAAGAATGTAACTTATGAAATTTAAAAGCAATGGGTCTTTTTTGTTGGTCAAGATTTTCATATGATATCATAAAATGTGCATCACCTAGTTACCTGTGTATATAAGATTTTGAAGGTTAAAGTATGTCGTGTCATCAATGCTACATGCAACGTTGGTGTGTCAAACACATATTTTGCATCATTTAGTTCAGACCTGGGAATCACATTCCAATATTATAGTAAATAATGCAGTTTTACATTTCTTAAAGTAGCGGCATGATGACGGGTCAAAATGAGCCGCTTTTCGACCTGATCTTTTTAACACCATTTTTTAAAATTTTGACATCATGTAGCTATATGTATATCAGTACATGCATTAAACTACTGTAACAATATTGATTCATTAATCATATTTAATACGTCCATGTAGGTAGAAATCACGGAACACGCAAAAATATTTATGAGTCGGACTAACCTGAACAAGTTATAACCCCTTAACCAACCATTAGGCCATAGTGCCATCTCTAAGTGATTAAAATTATAAAAACACTGAACTATGAATCTTCTGATATCCTATGCTTTCTTGTGCGTTACACGTGATCTTAGCTAGTTTGTAGTAAACTATCACCATTTTCCGAGAATTACAATTTGTGTAATTATGCAACTATAGTTTCAAAAACTCTTTTGGGTTGTTAAAAAGTGGTTCAACAACATCAGCAAAATGATGAGGTTGACCAAAAAATCATGCTTTCACCAACACAACCTGCTACATCGCATTTCTAGGTTGCACCATGTTTTATTATTTGGTCGAGACAATATATGAGCTGATTTTAGCGGTTGAACGTGATGGAGGCTTCAGCGAGGACCGATCCAGGGTTATTATGGTCAAAGTAAGCAACTATTAAAGTAGTCATATCCTCTCGGTAATGGTCAGTATTACCATCTCTCTCTTCCTAAACAATCCAAAACATATCCTAACATATTTAAAACATGCACTTAAAACACAATTATATCGAAACTACATGTTATTATATGTAAAATGACTCTATTAGTAAAAAGAAAAGGCATAGCGTAAACAAACGTTAGTGAAGTCTCAACATTTATCAAAATGCTTGCATATTGAACCTAGCTCGCTGGTTCAATACAATTAGGTTTCTTATGTGATCATCGCAACTTAACATAGCAGATCACATACAAACTCAATCTCTTGCATCGGTTTAATTACAGTTCATTATCTAATTATGATAATTCGATATGCATAATAATTTTCTTTAACACATATCCAAACACCCCCTAATAAGAAAAACAATAAAGAGCTAAATTCTTATAAATAAAAAATTACGACGACATAAATATATGAGTAATTACATAAACACAACTCGTAATTGACATGAAAGACATAAGAACACCGTGATATATCAAAATTTACATACAAATAGAATATCAAAAAGATAATGAGTGATTTACCTGATCAAGGGCAGAAGATCCAAGACATGACCTTAGTGCATTGCTTTGCAAGTTCCTTGTAAATTGAACGGCCTTTCTTAAAATATGGTGCAAATCTTTATCTAGATTTATGTGTGAACGCAACGGATCCGATAGATCTTTAGATACAATCTGTCAAAAGACCACAGAATGATGCAAATTTATATAACTTGATCTTAAACATCATAAACCAAAAGTAGAGTCAAGTATATGTGTTTATACTTCATAAGTTTTACCAAATCATAATAATAGTGGAAGCCAAATGTAGCTGCAAAAGAGGTGTGCCGCACCAAGACCTTATGTGCAAGGACCCCAAACTAACGTCGCCATGATCCATGCACGCAAGTAAGAACCAAGCCAACCCGCAGCAACACCCAACGCTACTCCAGTACACATTAACGCTCGATTCTCAGATGCAACTGCCCATTGATCCATGCCCAATTCCTCCAAAAGCTTGACAATAAACCAAATCACATCACATTTAACAAACCCAAATTAAAAATAAGAAAAAACCAAACATCATCATGAAAACCAAAACTCACCGAATAAATAACATAGCACCCTCGAAGCAACGAGAAAAACTTGACACACGTGAACTCCTTACCTCGGCACCATTCTGAAATCATTAGCCCATCAATAATAGTTTAATTAACAGCACAACAACAAACCGATATTCAAATCGAATTAACAATAAGCACATCGAATTAATAGATTAACAATAAGCACATCAAATTAACAGATCAAGTCAATCAATTAACTTTAAAAAACAACAAATCGAATTAGGGTATCAATTAGGTTTTTCAAATTGAAGAAGTAAAATTGATAGACGGAGAGAAAAATCGTACCATTGTAATTGAAAAAATTAATTTAGAGATGGATCCTAAAATTAATTTAGAGATGGATCGTTTGTAGGGACGTGGTGATGGTGTGTTTTGTGGGTGTCGTATGATTTATTATGGTGTGTTAGAATGATTTTCTTACTTGTCATTGGACACCCCCTATCCTTGCAAAAAATATGCCCGTTTTTTCTGAAGTTTTTTGTTTTTGTCTTGACACTTATATCTTTTGTGATGTTTTTCTTCCTGCTAATATACAAAAACGAATTTATAAACGCTTATGCCAAATATAGAAATATTTAGATATTTTAATTAAACCAATTTAAAATACGTAGATAATAATTAAGAGAATGTTTCCTAATAAAGAAATAATATTTTTTCAGAAATATGAAAATCCCTACTTTGCGTTTTCCTTTACTAGGTAAAAGACTAGTCTTTCGCAAAGAATGAGTCATGCGATATATCTTTGTGGGTATGTATGTGCAAAATTTTTGTAGATTATCTGAGAATTTTATCAAAACGAGTTGGGGCTATGTACCGGACCCAGTTATCGCACGACTTTGATTGTACGATGAAAAAAAATTGTTGTTTCTGCTAAACATGTCTACTTATGTATCTAATGATTTGATTGATTGACTTGAAAAAAATTATTGGTTGGAGTTTATAAAGAAAAAATACATAATACATTTTTCAAATGACTTATGAATTAAGCATGTATTTAGTCTTGTGTATTATGCCTAGTTCGCATTACTCACTTGTACGATAATCAATATCTCACACTTAATACGACGAAAGTTGAGTGTCTCCGGCGTTAGATAAAGAAAGGGTTATTCTAACTTGTGCCTCATAGGCACATGATAAAGAGCATTAAATGTTACAAGAATCTTAGTGCTGACATTTTAGATTGTGACATGTGGGACTGTGGGACATGATGCTAAAGAATAATGGGGACCAGTTAGTGGTTGCTAGCTTTTAGGACTGTGACACGCAGACTGTTAAGATTGGATTGGATGGTTTAAGAATCTTAGGGGGCGTTTGGTTCGCTGTAATTCATTGTAATTGTAATCTGAATTACATTCCAATCGTGTTTGGTTGGCAGGGTAGAAGGAATTGTAATTCAGATTACATTACAATGATTGTTTGGTTTGCGCTGTAATTGTAATTGAGTCGTTTCAATTAAATCAAGTGAGGAAATTCAGATTACATAGGAAGTTTGATGGAAAGTTTTCAATTACTTTGTAATTCAGAATTTTTTGTGATTTAAAACATCAGTATTTATTATTATTATTATTTCTATAACATTACTTTATTAGAAAAATAAGGTATTTACAAAAAGTTAGTGGAGAGTCGAGATACTATCTGAGCCTCTACTCTTTTAGTTATAGCAAAGTTAATCCTATTAAAAATATGAGCAGCAACACGTGCCCCAATGTCTTGAGTCACAGAGAACTTTCGGATCCGCTTCAATATATCCACTGCATCCTTCTTTTTTATTATTATTGTTGTTGTTATTAAAATTAAAATTATTATTATTATATAAATATTAAAAATAATAATAATATTATTTATTATCATTATTATTATTATTATTATTTACTTCATCCGTCTCAAAATTATTGTCCCCTATTGATTTTTTAAGTCTTTTTCATTCAACTTTGACCTTAAATATTTTTGTTTGTATTATAACATACTTAATGAAAAATATATGAATTGATTGGTTTTTAAATGTATTTTCATCAAGTATTATATAACATAAACAAAAATATTTAAAGTCAAAGTTGGAAGAAAAAGACGTAAAAAGCCAATAGGGGACAATAATTTTGGGACGAATGGAGTATTATTTTATTAGGAGTATCAATTATTATTATTATTATTATTATTATTTTTTTTTTTTTCTTATAAAAATTATTATTTTTATAATTAATTTATTTATTATTATTATTATTATTGTATTAAGTTTTTAAGTTTTATAAAAAAAATGGATTACATTACGCTGCGAGTCAACCAAATACATCACAGATTTCATCAACTACAATTACAACACATTCTATTTCTCTGAATTACAGTTACATCAAATTACAATTTCAAAAAGATTACAATTCTTTAATAAACATTTTCTGAACCAAACGCCCTCTTATTTTTTCGAGAAGGTTAGCATCATCAGTTCAGGCTTCTTTATGTTAGGACCTCTCGCCATATTTTAGTGCTGAGTAGTTACGAGATCCGATCGGTTCAACTATCTTAAGGTTATGCCACTACGTTGAAATTACAACTTACAAAAGTTATCACTAATCACGTTGAGATGGTAATTTTGGTTTTAAGTGAATGTCATTTCGATTATTCTTTCATTACCGAGTAAATGTTTCAAAACTACTTTATATCTCACTCAGAGATCAGACTAGGCACAATAGGGGGTGTCGACGAAGTTGGTCGGGCAATCCCGATGCATCTCCCTATTGATGCTGGTCTTTGGCAACGTGTCCCTCAACGACTACAAGCACAAGTTGGATTCAAATGCGACCAACTGGTGAAGAGTGTTTGTGTGAGTAAGTTGGTTCAAATGCGGACCCACTGTGAAGAGTGTTGGGCGTTAGGGTGTTTTTTAATATTTTTTGGGGTATATTTTTCAAGGTGGTTATCAGTCTCCTTATTACACAAAGTTGTCAATCTTAAGGGAGTTGATGTGACGAAAAATTGTCGTCTTCTGGGATTCTGATTGTGGGTAGCCTCGTGACATTAGTGTACAAATACAAAAAAATATGCCACTATGCTGATGTTTATTTCGTAAGTACATATCGGGAAAGAAAACGACGAACATCTATGTTTCTAAAACCTCTTGTTGTGCCATATCTAATATAACCAAGTATTCTCGATGTAACCTTGTTTTAAACAAGACACAACTATACAAACTTTGCACGAAGGATTTACGTCAACCAACCATGAAGCTGAGATGATGCTCAAAATTCTTTTTTATTGGATACAATTTCTGAGTCTGAATGACACAATTTCAGTTAAAACCATGTTATATATTTTTCCCACCCATAACACAATCCTTAAAGAAATAACTTCCGGCATACATTTTATACGTTGCAGAGGATGTAAAAAAGTGCTGCAAAATCTGCACTAGAAACTCCATCATGGTGATACATAGAAGCTGCTGCATAGAAAATGAAAAGGTAATCCGAAATGAAACCCAAACTAAATCCTTCAATAAATCTTAACATGAAACACAATGACCAAAACAAATGTTTGCGCAGGTACTCCAAAAGAAACCTTCTTTCATCTGTTCCATGGTTAGTATCGGTCATAACGCCTGCAATAAGTTCAGAAAAATCTTAATAACTACCATGTATGATGATGGTTGATTACTCCTCAAAGATTATGACATAAAGTTATATTAAATAGTCAGAATCAGTTAATAAAATATCGAAATTGAACCTTGGTCGATCATAATCCCGGGCACGTTCCCTTGACCGTGAACGTGATCTGTGTCGACTCCTTGAGTCACGATCATAGCGGTCATAGCCACGACTACGATCATTGTGCCTATCACCACGATCTCTGCTCCTGCGATCGTTATCCCTTAGACGGTCACGGTCACGGCTACTCGCACGGTCCCGATCTCTGCTACCTTCACGCTCAACATCCCTGCTTCGTTCTTTTGATCTAACCAAATTTTCAACAGTTCTCCTTAACATAAGAATCTCAACCATTGGCACTAGAGGTGGCTTATTTGTTATACATGTACTCAACAAAAGGGTCGATTCCAGAATAATAATGATCTCTAAGGGTCAAATAATAAAAACTTTAAAAGTCGCAGGTCAACAAAACGATCAAAATTTTACAAACATGTGATGTTCTCTTAATTATTTTGTTTATAACATAGAATAAAATATATGTGAAGTAATAATTTGAAAAACTAATATCGATAAAAAACTGGACACAAACACGCCAGTTTAGACCCGTATGGAAATCATTGCCTTATTTAATCTGAAAACCTAACCACCCGTCCTTCCACTTTTTGCCGCCTGAATTCTAGTTCAAAATTTTGAAGATGCGTTCACCAAGGAAGAAAAGAAAAGAAAACATACACTTCTGTCTTCTTCGGGGCCTTCCTGTTATTGTTTCTCTCTTCCTGAATAACTATGACAAGAGTTACACATAAGTGGAAGACAAAGTTCGCCAATATATTAGCAAAAATCTTGAATAACTAAATGGACAAATAACACTCAGGTGCATAAAAGTGAACAATAAAAGAGTAAATTAATATATATATTACCATAAGATCAGCTAACTTCTCACGAATCTGCATATATCCCAGATGGAGTTTTCCTCCAAAATGATCCGCTAAGCGACGGTCACTGAGAGACACGTTAAACGAGAATAACAACATAAAATGTTGAATTAAACAAATATACACGTGACCAGCATAATTAATATAGATATATCATAAAATTCTCCAACAATTGTTTAGCTAATTGTAGGGATGATCAACAAATATAGTGCAGAAATATAAAAAACGCACATTCTTTAGCTGCAAAAGTTTATCCCTCGTAAAACTGGGCCCAAAAGCCTGCTGGTAACAAGGAGGTATAATTGCCAGGTCAAATACTGAAGTGCTTTAAACCCGAAATACTAGTTCTTGGCCATCCTTTGTATAACTATTTCAATAAACTATTCACCATATAAAAATTAGAAGTTTACCTGTCATAAACACTTAGAAAAGCTCCGCAAATATCACAAACACGTAACTTCTGATCAGTCTGAAAAAGCAAATCAGGATGCATTAGCCAAAAGAGCTCTTTAAAACGGGTTTTTTTTAAGTAAAGAGCTTTTTCATCAGTGAAAAGCTGCAAATTTCTTGAAACCATTACTATGACATAAAGAACTTACAACTCGCACATCCGCAGCAGTATACTTAGCGGAGTCTGTAGGAGGTTCCACACGAGGAGGCGGCAAATGAATTGAAAGCTGCAAAAAAAATACAGTAAAATGTCTAGACATAGAAAACCATTCAGCTGAAATGTACTAGAAAAAGAAAACAAGGCAAAACCACTATAAGCTTTTGAAAGATACTTTTGGCATAATAAAATGTTTAGCGACCCCGTTTTTTATTAAATAAAACTTTGCGACCAAATTGCAACAAAGTAATGCCATGTAGATGTGAAATGACGTGACGCTGGTGTAGTACATAGGTGGAACCATTTGACATTAATCTTGATAAAACACTAGAAAGTAGACCAGGGTCTTCAAAAGTATCTAATCCCTTTGCTTGTCAAGCATATTTGGAATATTGCCTCAAAAAAGGATTCTTTATGGATCAAGTGGATTAATATTATGAAGTTAAAGAATAGAAGTTTTTGGGAAATTCAATGTGAGAATAATGACAGTTGGGGGTGGAAAAACCTTTTGAACCTGAGATACCTTGTAAGGGAGAATATTGTGCATCAAATTGGTAATGGAGACAGTATTTCAATGTGGTTTGATAATTGGTCTGCTATAGGTCCTCTATGCAATATTATTACCTATAGAGACCTTTATGATGCAAGGCTGAATGCTTCAGTTTCTGTTAGAGATTTGGTTCTTAATAACAGATGGAATTGGCCAGAGAATTGGAATGAAATGTTCCCCCAAATTACTAGTATGGCTAATCCTCAAGGGGTGTTCACGGGGCGGTTCGGTTCGGTTAGTTGGGAGATTTAAACTATCCGTCGCCCGCGACGTGATAGTTTATAAAATATCCCAACGAACCGAACCGAACCCGCCCCGTGACACCCCTGAGGATTATGCCATACTAGTAATTTGGGGGGACATTTCATTCCAATTCTCTGGCCAATTCCACCTGTTATTAAGAACCAAATCTCTAACAGAAACTGAAGCATTCAGCCTTGCATCATAAAGGTCTCTATAGGTAATAATATTGCATAGAGGACCTATAGCAGACCAATTATCAAACCACATTGAAATACTGTCTCCATTACCAATTTGATGCACAATATTCTCCCTTACAAGGTATCCGGTTTCAAAGGTTAGTCCACCCCCCCAACTGTCAATATTCTCACATTGACTTTCCAAAAACTTTCTATTCTTTAAACTTCTAATATTAATCCACTTGATCCATAAAGAATCCTTTTTTGAGGCAATATTCCAAATATGCTTGACAAGCAAAGGGATTAGATACTTTTGAAGACCCTGGTCTACTTTCTAGTGTTTTATCAAGATTAATGTCAAATGGTTTCCCTAAGTACTACCACCAGCGTCCACGTATTTCACATCTACATGGAATACTTTGTTGCAATTTGGTCGCAAAGTTTTATTTAATAAAAAACGGGGTCGCTAAACATTTTATTATGCCAAAAGTATCTTTCAAAAGCTTATAGTGGTTTTGCCTTGTTTTCTTTTTCTAGTACATTTCAGCTGAATGTTTTCTTATGTTGACATTTTACTGTATTTTTTTTGCAGCTTTCAATTCATTTGCCGCCTCCTCGTGTGGAACCTCCTACAGACTCCGCTAAGATATGCTCGCGGTGTGCGATAAGTTGTAAGTCCTTATGTCATAGTAATGGTTTCAAGAAATTTGCAGCTTTTCACTGATGAAAAAGCTCTTTACTTAAAAAAAACCCGTTTTAAAGAGCTCTTTTGGCTAATGCATCCTGATTTGCTTTTTCAGACTGATCAGAAGTTACGTGTTTGTGATATTTGCGGAGCTTGTTCTAAGTGTTTATGACAGGTAAACTTCTAATTTTTATATGGTGACTAGTTTATTCGCAATACGTTAACTAAGGTTTGGCTAAGAACTAGTATTTCGGGTTTAAAGCACTTCAGTATTTGACCTGGCAATTATACCTCCTTGTTACCAGCAGGCTTTTGGGCCCAGTTTTACGAGGGATAAACTTTTGCAGCTAAAGAATGTGCGTTTTTTATATTTCTGCACTATATTTGTTGATCATCCCTACAATTAGCTAAACAATTGTTGGAGAATTTTATGATATATCTATATTAATTATGCTGGTCCGGGTGATATTTGTGTAATTCAACATTTTATGTTGTTATTCTCGTTTAACGTGTCTCTCAGTGACCGTCGCTTAGCGGATCATTTTGGAGGAAAACTCCATCTGGGATATATGCAGATTCGTGAGAAGTTAGCTGATCTTATGGTAATATATATATATATATATATTAATTTACTCTTTTATTGTTCACTTTTATGCACCTGAGTGTTATTTGTCATTTGTTTTCAAGATTTTTGCTATATATTGGCGAGACTTTGTCTTCCACTTATGTGTAATTCTCTTGTCATTATGTTTCAGGAAGAGAGAAGCAATAAAAGGAAGGCCCCAGAAGAAGACAGAAGGTATGTTTCTTTTCTTTGTCGTTCCTTTGGTGAACGCATCTGCAAAATTTGGAACTAGAATACAGGTGGCAAGAAGGGAAGGACGGGTGGGTTAGGTTTCAGATTAAAATAGGCAATGATTTCCATACGGGTCAAAACTGGCGTGTTTGTGTCCAGTTTTTTATCGATTATTAGTTTGTCAAATTTATTACTTCACTATATTTAATCTATTTATAAACAAAATAATTTAAGAGAACATCAACATGTTTGGTAAAATTTGATCGGTTTGTTTTGACTGCGGCCTTTTTAAGTTTTTTTTTAATATAATTTGACCCTGTTAGAGATAAATTATGTATTCTGGATCGACCCATTTGTGAGTACATGTATAAAAATAAGCCACCTCTAGTGCCAATGGTTAGATTCTTATGTTAAGGAGAACTGTTGAAAATTTGGTTAGATCAAAAGAACGAAGCAGGGATGTTGAGCGTGAAGGTAGCAGAGATCGGGACCGTGCGAGTAGCCGTGACCGTGACCGTCTAAGGGATAACGATCGCAGGAGCAGAGATCGTGGTGATAGGCACAATGAATCGTTAGTCGTGGCTATGACGCTAATGATCGGACTCATGGAGGTCGACACAGATCACGTTCTACGGTCAATGGGACGTCCGGCTTATGATCGACCAAGGTTCAATTTCGATATTTTATTAACTGATTCTGGACTATTTAAATTAACTTTTATGTCATAATCATTGAGGTGTAATCATCCTCATAATACATGGTGTTATTAAGATTTTCTGAATCTTATTGCAGGCGTTATGGATCGTACTACATGGAACGATGAAGAAGGTTTCTTTTGGGAAGTTACCTGCGCAAACATTAGTTTTTTGTCAGTTGTTTGTCTATTCACTTTCTTTGAGGATTAAGTTGTTCATGTTTAATATTATTGATGGATTTAGTTGGGTTTCATTTCGGGATTACCTTTTCATTTTCTAGCGCAGCAGCTCTATGTATCACCATGATGGGAGTTTCTAGTGCAGGATTTGCAGCACTTTTTATATCCTCTGTAACGTATAAAATGTATGCTGAAGTTATTTCTTTGATGGATTGTGGTTATGTGGTGAAAATATTATAACATGTTTTAGACTGAAATTGTGTCATGTTTCAGACTCAGAAATTGTATCAATAAAAAAGAATTTTGAGCATCATGTCTCAGCTTCATGGTTGGTTGAGCTAAAAGCATTGTCCTGCCAAAGGTTTGTATAGTCGTGTCTTGTTTAAAACAAGGTTACATCGAGAATACTTGGTTATATTAGATATGGCACAACAAGAGGTTTTAGAAACATAGATGTTCGTCGTTTTCTTTCCCGATATGTACTTATGCAATAAACATAAGCATAGTGGCATATTTTTTTGTATTTGTACACTAAAGTCACGAGGCTACCCACAATAAGAATCCCAGAAGACCGACAATTTTTTCGTCACATCAACTCCCTTAGTTGACAACTTTGTGTAATAAGGATGACTGATAACACACCTGAAAAAATATACCCAAAAAAAAATATTAAAAAACACCCTAACGCACACAAACACTCTTCACCAGTTGGTCGCATTTGAATCCAACTACGCACACAAACACTCTTCACCAGTGGTCGCATTTGAATCCAATTGTGGCTTGTAGTCGTTTGAGGGACACTGTTGCCATAGGACCAGCATCATAGGGAGATTGCGTCGGATTGCCGACCAACTTCGTCGACACCCCTGTTGTGCTAGTCTGATCTCGAGTGAGATATAAAGTAGTTTCGAAACATTTATCTGTAATGAAAGAATAAATCGAAAATGAATTCACTTAAAACAAAATTACCATCTCGTCGTGATTAGTGTGATTTTGTAAGTTGGTAATTTCAAACGTCGTAGTGGCATAACCTTTAAGATAAGTTGAACGATCGGATCTCGTAACACTACTCAGCACTAATATTGGCGGATAGGTCCTAACATAAAGAAGCCTGAACTTGATGCTAAACCTTATCGAAAAATAATGAGGCGTTTGGTTCAAGAAAGTTTATTAAGAATTGTATCTTTTTGAAATTGTAATTTATTGTCAATTGTAATTCAGAAAATAATGTGTTTTGAACTTGCAGCTGATGACATTGTGATGTATTTGGTTTGACTCGCAGCGTAATGTATCCATTTTTTTTATAAAACTAAAAATTTAATACAAGATAAATAAATAATTATAAAAAATAATATTTTTTATAAGAAAAAATATTATAATGATAAATAAAATAAAATAATAATAATAATAATAATAATAATTGATACTCCTAATAAAATAATACTCCATTCGTCCCAAAATTATTGTCCCCTATTGACTTTTTACGTCTTTTTCTTTTCCAACTTTGACCTTAAATATTTTTGTTTATGTTATATAATACTTGATGAAAATACATTTAAAAACCAATCAATTCATATATTTTTCATTAAGTATGTTATAATACAAACAAAAATATTTAAGGTCAAAGTTTATTGAATTGAAGAAAAACTTAAAAAAATCAATAGGGGACAATAATTTTAGGACGGATGAAGTAAATAATAATAATAATAATAATAATAATAATAAAGATTATTATTATTTTAATATTTATATAACAATAATAATTTTTATTTTAATAACAACAATAATAATAATAAAAAAGAAGGATGCAGTGGATATATTGAAGCGGATCCGAAAGTTCTCTGTGACTCAAGACATTGGGGCACGTGTTGTTGTTATTTTTATTACGGATTAATTTGCTATAACTAAAAGAGTAGAGGCTTAGATAGTATCTCGACTCCCCACTAACTTTTGGTAAATACCTTATTTTTCTAATAAAGTAATGTTATAGAAATAATAATAATAATAAATACTGATGTTTTAAATCACAAAAAATTCTGAATTACAAAGTAATTGAAAACTTTCCATCAAACTTCCTATATAATCTGAATTTCCTCACTTGATTTAATTGAAATGACTCAATTACAATTACAGCGCAAACCAAACAGTCATTGTAATGTAATCTGAATTACAATTCCTTCTACCCTGCCAACCAAACACGATTGGAATGTAATTCAAATTACAATTACAATGAATTACAGCGAACCAAACGCCCCCTAAGATTCTTAAACCATCCAATCCAATCTCACAGTCTGCGTGTCACAGTCCTAAAAGCTAGCAACCACTAACTGGTCCCCATTATTCTTTAGCATCATGTCCCACAGTCCCACATGTCACAATCTAAAATGTCAGCACTAAGATTCTTGTAACATTTAATGCTCTTTATCATGTGCCTAAGAGGCACAAGTTAGAATAACCCTTTCCTTTTATGCTAAAGACGGAGACACTCATCTTTCTCGTATTATGTGTGAGATATTGATTTATCGTACAAGTGAGTAATGCGACTTAGGCATAAAACACAAGACTAAATACATGCTTAATTCATAAGTCATTTGACAAATGTATTATGTATTTTTTTCTTTATAAACTTCAACCAATAATTTTTTTCAAGTCAATCAATCAAATCATTAAATACATAAGTAGACATGTTTAATAGAAACAACAATTTTTTTTCATCGTACAATCAAAGTCGTGCGATAACTGGGTCCGGTACATAGCCCCAACTCGTTTTGATAAAATTCTCAGATAATCTACAAAAATTTCGCACATACATACCCACAAAGATATCTCGCATGACTCATTCTTTGCGAAAGACTAATCTTATCCTAGTAAAGGATAAACGAAAGTAAGGATTTTCATTATTTCTGAAAAAATATTATTTTCTTTATTAGGAACATTCTCTTATTATTATTCTATCGTATTTTAAATTGGTTTAATTAAAATATCTAAATATTTCTATATTTGGCATAAGTGTTTATAAATTCGTTTTTGTATATTTAGGGAAGAAAAACATCACAAAAAGATATAAGTGTCAAAAACAAAAACAAAAAAACTTCAGAAAAACGGGCATAATTTTGCAAGGATAGGGGGTGTCCAATGACAAGTAAGAAAATCATTCTAACACACCATAATAAATCATACGACACCCACAAAACACACCATCACCACGTCCCTACAAACGATCCATCTCTAAATTAATTTTAGGATCCATCTCTAAATTAATTTTTTTTAATTACAATGGTACGATTTTTCTTTCCATTGATCAATTTTACTTCTTCAATTTGAAAAACATAATTGATACCCTAATTCGATTTGTTGTTTTTTAAAGTTAATTGATTGACTTGATCTGTTAATTTGATGTGCTTATTGTTAATCTATTAATTCGATGTGCTTATTGTTAATTCGATTTGAATATCGGTTTGTTGTTGTGCTGTTAATTAAACTATTATTGATGGGCTAATGATTTCAGAATGGTGCCGAGGTAAGGAGTTCAGGTGTGTCAAGGTTTTTCTCGTTGGCTTCTGAGGGTGCTTATGTTATTTATTCGGTGAGTTTTGGTTTTCATGATGATGTTTGGTTTTTTCTAATTTTTAATTTGGGTTTGTTAAATGTGATGTGATTTGGTTTATTGTCAAGCTTTTGGAGGAATTGGGCATGGATCAATGGGCAGTTGCATCTGAGAATCGAGCGTTAATGTGTACTGGAGTAGCGTTGGGTGTTGCTACGAGGTATGCTTGGTTCTTACTTGCGTATGGCGGAGTTAGTTTGGGGTCCTTGCTCATTATAGGTCTTGGTGTCGGCAACACCTCTTTTGCAGCTACCTTTGGCTTCACTGTTATTATGATTGGTTTAAAACTTATGAAGTATAAACACATATACTTGACTCTACTTTTGGTTTATGATGTTTAAGATCAAGTTATATAAATTTGCATCATTCTGTGGTCTTTTGACAGATTGTATCTAAAGATCTATCGGATCCGTTGCGTTCACACATAAATCTAGATAAAGATGCAACACCATAATATTTTAGAAAGGCCGTTCAATTTTACAAGGAACTTGCAAAGCATATGCAGCTAAGGTCATGTCTTGGATCTTTCTGCCCTTGATCAGGTAAATCACTCATTATCTTTTTGATATTCTATTTGTATGTAAATTTTGATATATCACGGTGTTCTTATGTCTTTCATGTCAATTACGAGTTGTGTTTATGTAATTACTCATATTTTTATGTCAGTTCGTAAATTCTTTATTTATAAAAATTTAGCTCTTTATTGTTTTCTTTTTAGGGGTGTTTGGATATGTGTTAAAGAAAATTATTATGCATATCGAATTATCATAATTAGATAATGAACTGTAATTAAACCGATGCAAGAGATTGAGTTTGTATGTGATCTGCTATGTTAAGTTGCGATGATCACATAAGAAACCTAAATTGTATGAACCGCTATAGGTCAATCTGCCTAAGCATCTTTGATAATGTCGAGGCTTCAATAACGTTGTTTACGACTATGCCTTTCTTATTTACTAATAGAGTCATTTTACATATAATAACATGTAGTTTCGATATAATTGTGTTTTAAGTGCATGTTTTAAATATGTTAGGATATGTTTTGGATTGTTTAGGAAGAGAGAGATGGTAATACTGACCATTACCGAGAGGATATGACTACTTTAATAGTTGCTTACTTCTGACCATATTAACCTGGATCGGTCCTAGCTTGAAGCCCTCCCTCCGTTTCAACGCTAAAATCAGCTCATATATTGTCTCGACCAAATAATAAAACATGGTGCAACCTAGAAATGCGATGTAGCAGGTTGTGTTGGTGAAAGCATGATTTTTTGGTCAACCTCATCATTTTGCTGATGTTGTTGAACCACTTTTTAACAACCCAAAAGAGTCTTTGAAACTATAGTTGCATAATTACACAAATTGTAATTCTCGGAAAATGGTGATAGTTTACTACAAACTAGCTAAGATCACGGGTAAGCCAAGGAAAGCTTTAGGATATCAGAAGATCATAGTTTCAGTGTTTTTTTTTGATTTTAATACTTCCTTTAGAGATGGCACTATGGCCTAATGGTTGGTTAAGGGGTTTATAAACTGGTTCAGTAGTACGAGACCTCATAATATTTTTGCGTGTTCCGTGATTTCTACTACTATGCTTATTAAATATGATTAACTGAATCATATGTTACAGTAGTTTAATGCTGTATGAATACATCTATAGCTTCATGATGTCAAAAATTTTAAAAAATGGTGTTAAAAAAGAAAAGTCGAAAGCGGCTCATTTTGACCGTCATCATGCCGCTACTTTAAGGAAATGTAAAAAACTGCATTATTTACTATAATACTTGGAATGTGTTCCAGGTCTGAACTTAAATGATTTGCAAAATATGTGTTTGACACACCAACGTTGCATGTAGCATTGATGACACGACATACTTTAACCTTCAAAATCTTATATACACAGGTAACTAGGTGATGCACATTTTATGATATCATATGAAAATTTTGACCAACAAAAAAGACCCATTGCTTTTAAATTTCATAAGTTACATTCTTGAACAATTGTTTTATTCATAAATTACAAATTTACTAAACTTAAGTCTCATAAACAACCAAACAATCGTCAATCTGAAATGTCCAACCAAGTGCAATATAAATTTAACGTTACAACTACTCATAACAATGATCATAGTCATATTACGATGTACACTATAGACTTCATCAGTTGGTAGTTTCAATCTGTGTCTACAAGGGCGTACAAAACTCAGTCCTGGCTAACAAACCCGTAAAATTTAAACTAAGATCGGATCAAACCCGACACGTTTTTATCAGTTTAATTCAATGCTATGCTCTAGATTTTTTGATACCGGGGTCAGATTTTTTTAATAATTCGGTTTCTCACTTTCGGCCAGGCTTGAAACTGGAACCAAATGGGTCAAATTAGATCCCACACTTCAAAAGGCGTCATTTGAGATCTTGACGAACCCAAATAACTATTTGGTTCACTCTCCAGGAAACAAACCAACTTGAAAATTTGTACTAGACAAGTTCATATTGGTCCAATTATCCGCTTCAATAGATTTCAACCTGATGCACACAACTACAAGTGTATGCATGTATTATGGGTGTCTATATGGGGTGCGATGCTTATGGCCTGCCACGATGGTGCAATGAGCTTTGTATGTATATGGTGTAGATCATGATAAGAATAGATAAATGTTGTAATTGCTTTACTAACAGAAAACATATATTGTACAAACAGTACATTAATTTTGTTGAATCACTTGAAACTTTATTTATTTAATGTATCTGATATGATCACATCCACTTTATTTGTGTTTTAAAGGCATTTAGTTTTTATTTTATTTGATGTGTTTATACTTTATAGGGTAAAGTCTATAAATGCTTAATGTACTTTCGATAAGAACTCATTCTACATACTCTACTTTTTTAATTGTTATTCTTCTTACTAAACTTTGTATTTTTTTTCATAATACATAGCTTTAATAGTTTGTTAAGGGTATCTTAGTCATTTTGCACATCTTCATCTTCTACATCTAACACTATAATTTCCGGCCAAATTATATGTTGTAAAGTGAAAAAAATGAAGAAATCCGACATGCTTTCATCGCCGGAAATTCTATGTTGTAAAGTGAAAAAAAGTTAGGAATGCAGTTTATCATTAAACAACTGTTCCGGATGGTTTCGTTTATTTTTATTCAGTTATTGGGCAAATGGGTTTGCTGCAATTTTGTAAATATCGTTGGGCATATTTCACTCCTTTGCGACTTAATAAGTATTCTTGGGGGTTGTTTGTTTTCTCGTGATACAAAACTAAAGTACTAAGTTGCTAAAAAAAATACCGTAAGTAATTCCGGAAATAACGTTTGGATTTGCTTATTTATGTATGAAAAGCATTATACTCGAAAAAGAAATAACCTGTAGGAAAATTTTAGTCAAATTCAATTATAAAACGTAAGTAATTTGGCCGAAAATTAGGGTGTTGGGAGGTAGAAGATGAAGATGTGAGAAATGACTAAGATACCCTTAACAAACTATTAAAGCTATGTATTATGAAAAAAATACAAAGTTTAGTAAGAAGAATAACCATAAAAAAAGTAGAGTATGTAGAATGAGTTCTTATCGAAAGTAATAAGCCATTTATGGACCTTTACCTACTTTATATGTATAATTGTATTATATTGTGTGTTTAGGGAAACCGCCTATGCTCTCAGGAAGGTGAGAGGTATTTGGAAGATGTTTTGGTCGATAAGCAATTCCTTATACCCGTTTCTTTAGAGGTGCAGGGGGTATATCGCCTAAGAATAGCAATTCAATGTCAGGTCGGAGGACCTGCAGTCAAGCAAGTTCACTTTGGATTTGCTTGAGAATACTGAAAGTAAGGCTAAGGTACGTTGTCACACACTCTGCAATTGTTGTTTATTTGAAGCATGTCCTGTTTGCTTATAATGAGCTATTTAGGGATTTTAGGCTGTATTTTTTAAGTTAACGAGTCATGTGGGTAGAATGAAACTTTACCCACATATTAAAGGAAGTCATGTTGGTCAATAATCACATACATAAAATAATAACTGTAATAAAAATTATCTATGTGGTTTAGATAGTTATTTCTACGATTCTTATTCTATATCCTTGATACCCTATGTTATAGTACCAGATAATTAGCTGGTATTTAGATTTGTATTTAATGTTTGAAGTTTTGAAAATGAGTTGTACAAGTGTTATAATTTTTTTGATTATATAAGGATTACATAAATTATCTCTAAATATTCAAATAATGTTATTGTTGTGCGGTTCACCTTTTAGATTGATTCATTCATATAAAAGATTTAACTTTTATATATAATATACTTAAAAATTGGGTTCTTTATGTTTGGTTTCGTATCTATTTGTTAGCTTTTAGATTTAATGCGTTTGTTAACCTTGCCAAGCATTGAACTTAGCAAACACCAAAACTTTGTTTGATTTTAATTCCACTGGTTTAATGGATGGGAAGAAAATTAAATCATGAAGTGTTAAAAAGATCATGCAACATAGTGACTCTCGCATGATGTATAATGCTTCTTATTCTTTTGAATGTTGATATGATGGGTCAAGTGATTAGTTTCGAACTAGCTGCACCAACAACTAATTATTATACCACACTTTATTATTATTATTAATTAAGTTTCTAAGCAATATGATTGAATTTGCTTATAGGTTTGGTCAGTTCTATTTTGAAACCTATAACCGCATGTGTTTGCAGTAATACAACCTCATGAGTTGAACTTTTGGAGGTTGATGAAGCTGAAGCTATTTCGGTGTGGTGTTCAAGTCTGTTGATTGCGTATTGGTTTTTTTTCTACCACTCTCTAACAGGTATCAAAATATATACACTAATGAAATGTTGCATTCAACATCATTGATGGTACGGGTACCTCAAAAGGGGAGTTAGAGTTCCAGGAGATACTATCATTACTTTAAAGTTTAAAGTTTCATGTGGTTAGTTTATATGTGTAAGCTTGATGATGATATTTTGTGGTTCCTTTCTTCCACTCTCTAAAACACTTCCATTTTGGTTATGCGAGAACCACAAAGTTTCCATGTGTTGTGGTTAGTTATATGGTGTAAGCTTGATGTGATATTTTGTTTCAACTCCATGTTGTACATATTATGTAATATTTGGGAAATCAATGGGCCTAGCCTTGGTAAAATATGGATTTTAATAACCTAAAAGCGATGACGTCAAAGTTAAATTGCATGTAGTTGTGTTGATGATAAATAATGGTGATATAGATGATAAGGTCTTAATGTTAATATTTGTGGGGAGTAGAAACCAAAATTAATATGGATAGGTTGCTAATTATGAAAGATAATTTAGTTCATGTTGTCTAATAAGTGTGGTTGGCTGCTCTCGAAGTTAGCAGTAGCAATGAGAAATGACGTTACTAGAAAAGGGTTCCGTAAATGTTTATGAAAAAAATATAGTAGTAAAGATGATGGTGATTCCCAGCACCGTATGTATTTTATCTTGATTGCAGCCATATATATCAACCATTAATTGTACTGATTTCATTGATTCGTTACTAAAACAATTGTGTAAGTCTTAAGAGTAGGAAGTATTTTTCCACTCCATCTAAGATAGCTATGTCATCGCCTAAGTCTGTTGACCGAATGAGATGAAATGTTTAGCCTGTTAAGTATTGTTTTCAAGAAGGGGTGTGGGTCAGCTGCGGTGGTATAGAAATACCTCAAAAACACGTTAGCAGAGTGTGTCTTGTGTAATCTCTTGTAGCGATGTTGTGATTAGATTTAAGCAAAAATGAAAGGCGAGGAATGAATTATTAAGATTGGGTAGATTGGTGTTGGTTCACCATCGCAATCCACCTTCTGTTAAGGGGATATGCCCAACTTGCTTCCTTAATTTGCTCTTAACATTTTAAGTAATTCAAGGTTTATCTAATTTTTTGTTTGGTCGTCAGTTCATAGTAACCTCTATTATATTTATCTAATTATCTGTAAATTCTTAAATTTCATAGAAAATCGTGAGGCAATCTTCAGTAAATAGAATCAGAAGTAATAAGAGAGCATTGGTTACAACATTGGATGATCTTTATGCCAAAATTCCATGTGCGTAATGGCAAATTGCAGATCCTAGCCATGGTGTGGATGAAAATTTTCATATTAAGTGGACTTGGACCACAGTTATGATAGTAGCTTTGTGTTTTAAGTATAGTATAGGTATCGTCGACGAATGTGCGCGTCACGGTGATGGCTTAATTTGATTGTGACTTATCTAATGATTGTTGCTATATTGGATTGGCTAGAAGTACATGTCTTTGATTTGAAAACAGGAATCACATTAAGATAAATGATATTTGGAACTCTGAGTTGGTGGTTAATTGATGAAGACACATCTTTACTTAAGATTATATGTGCATCGTCATTTTACAAGCACATTTCTACAACCTTGATCATTCAATTGAACCTTTTGGCAATATTTGCTTCATCCCTAACACTTTCATGTATTGTGAACAGTCATGACCGAAATTGGAGATACAAAATTAAACTATTTTTTTATAGATAAAAATACATTATTCAAAAATTTAGAAGAAAACCCGTGCGTGCCTCGGGGATTATAATAGTTACTCATACTAGTATTAATTACATGTGTAGTATTATTATATATTTCTATTAAAAGGTGATTTTATGAAATACCCAAAAAAAGATAAAAAGTTTACTTTCCTTCTCAAATTAAATGTTTGTCCACATCTATTATTTTGATTCAAATCAGAATACACATCCTATGGTACGGTCGTTGATGTTTTCATTCCATTTAAGAGGTCTAGAGCAGGTAAACGCTTCGCCTTTGTTCGTTTTATTAAGTCTTAATCTTACAAGTTTGGTTGGAAGACCTATTGTACGATTTGGATTGGGCGATATCATTTACATTGCGAATTTTGTGAGGTTTGAAAGGCTACAAAAACCCAATACTTCTATTCCAAAAGGGACAAATATGGAGACTTCAAAAACCTCTTATGTTTCTGTTCTTAAAGATGGAAACCAATCAGATAACTCTAAGGCAGCCTTGGTTCTTGATGAATCTTGTATTAAGGAGCACGATTTTAACATTTCCCTCATTAGAAAGGTAAAAGATGTTTCTGCTATTTCTAACCTACCTATCATTCTTTCTAAATAAGGTTTTCAAAATGTCAAGCTTTCATATCTTGAAGAGATGTGGAGTTCCTTAGCGTTGGATTCTATTGATCTAAAGAAAATTTCTTAATCATTTGGGGTAGGCTCTTGTTCACTACTATGAAACAAGTGACTAACTCAGTTGTATGTGACGAAAGGATTGTTTGGGTATCGATTGAGGGTCTCCCTATCAAAGCATGGACTCCTGACTCTTTTCGAAAGATTGCATCATTGTGAGGGGAGTTTGTGGAGTGGAAAGACTCGGATTCAAAATCTTTGTCATGTAAGCATTTGTGTTTAAAAATGAAGATAGATGAGATTATCAATGAAAGGCGGAAAATCATAGTACAAGGTAAAGTATTCTAGATTCATGCTAAGGAATTGTACGCTTAGGTTCCAAATTTTCAAGAAGACATGCAAGATGATCTTTCCTCTGATGAGGAATCCCAAGATGATGTTGCTGAGAATAAAGCTGATAAAAACAAAATCAATGAGGTAAGTGATGTTGATAGAGTCTCGGAATCTAGTTTCACGCATGTCAATGATCTCGTTCATGAAGACATCAATCACAGCAAAACAAGAGAGGTGAGAACACAATCCGAAGATCCTTTTAATATTTATGATTTTTTGAATGGCCAACATAATAAGGCAAGTAGTGCAGAACCGAAATACCCCTGGTTTTACCCCGGTTAACAATGAACACAAAAAAATGAGGAAGAAATAATACAAGATGCAAATGAACAGGTTCAATCTCTCTCAAACAAGCTTAAAGATTGAAAAATGAATCGTGGGTTTTCATCACAACATAGCACGAATACTTGCCACAGAAAAGTAAGGTAGGTGACGACATCAAATAACGTCACACTATTAGCATCATTTATCCCATTTATATTGCTCGTTTTATATTGTTTTATATAAGATTTGATACTTAATCACTTATTTGTATGAATCTTAGTTATTATCGAGCAATTGGCGAAAAATAGTAAAAATAACATGTTTTTGAGCATAAACGAAGAGATTTGAGAAGTCTACTAATTCTGACACCAATACGCCGTATCATTCTAGAAGAATACGCCGCATCCTAAGACTTTGACGAACTCAAGACCATTGCCTGACTTTGAAGAATACGTCGTATCAACATCAGCAGATACGCCATATAAGATACTCTGGTCAACATTCTGAAGAAACACATTTACAGCCAATACGCCGTATCCAGAAGCCCCTATACGCCGTATTCAGTGGCGGGTTATGAATATTCCAGAATAAAATAATCATGGAGCCCACCAAGTTACCCCAATACGCCGTATCAGATCGACATGTTTTTAGAGCCTATAAATAGAAAACCTAAAATTCAGTTTTCAATAGGCATTAGAAGACTTTAACCACCAAGTATGATCTATAGACGATTTTAGAAGCCAAGAAGGTCCTGCAAGTGCCTCAATTCAATAGGAAAATACTCTTGTTGTAATCTATTATACTCTCGATATAAGCGTTCAGTTAGCATAACGTTTTGTTTAGTTTAAATCGTTCGTCTATGATACTATGTATTGTTATAATGACTATGGGCTAATAACTATAGGTATTAGGCATGTTTATGATAATTTAATGTTTGGTTTTGTTTATATTGATTGTTTACCTTTTTGTTGCATGTTGATTATGTTTACACTTCAAATTTGTTTATGTTTTATTTATCATTCAACTGGATCTAGGATTACAGATAAAGCGATATAACTTGATTGTTATTTGGGCGTAGACTAGAGTCTGGGATAAATAGACTACGTACAGCTTATCTTGTGGACTCTGGATTCAAGACTACAAATTTATGCCACTGTTTCTTCCCTTGGTTAAGTGAATAGGTAGAGTGGTAGACTAAGTGGTGACTTAGGATTACACATAATGTTTTGTTTCCTTGGGTAAGTGCTCGGACTGTGGACTACCAGCATATAGATAACAATTGGACATAAGTGTAAAGCCTCGATGAGTTAGGTTTCGATATTCACCAATGTTGTCTCCTAGATAGATTATAATCAAGGGTGTGAGCTTTATGCTGGTTTGGTTAATTGCGACAGGATTAACCGAAAAACAAACCTAGAGTTTAAGGAGAAAGTCCACACCTAAGGCGTAGGAATGATATACACCAACGAGTAATACATCATTGCAACAACTCATAAGCAATTCTACATTTTATTAGATTTAACTAGCTAATTACGTTTTCCTTACATTAGTGGCTTGGACCGATTTCTTTATCGTTTGTTTATTTGCTTGTGTGTGTTAATTGTCTTATTAGTTTAGATTAAACCAAAACTCGTGCCAGTCTCTCAGGCTGAAAACCCCCCTTTGCGTTAGTTTAGGATCTGGTGCTTCCTTTTTTCAAAGGAAAGCAGGCAAGTTGCCTGCTTCCGGAAGCAGGTATGATTTCCCTAATATAAGCCATAAATTATAAATAAAGTTTCTAATAATCTTGTTCTTGATTCAATATACATGCACCAGATGCTTACTTTGTTTCACCCAAAGACCAATAATGACTAACTGATGATATGAATTACTTGGCTGGCCTGAATTATAAACATCCTTGCTATTGATAGCATAGAAACACAAAGTTGGAGAGCTAAACAAAGTTAGGATCTATTTTGAGTGTTGACATTTTAATATTAAAAACTACAAATACCACATCACCACCTCAAAATTTATATGTTTGTTTTCATTTACCAATTACTTGACGGCGGTAGGCCATTTCACTCAGTCATGTACAGCCTTCTCAAATAATCCTCACCCTTTGCACACACTTTGCTTGGACTCTCGACCATATTTCAGCATCACAATCCTCTTTCAATCAGCCCAAACACGAACGCACATCTACATCCCTCCCAAACCTTTTTCCTTTCATCACTTTAAGCAACTCCACCCCGTTATCTTCAACTTTTTTTAAACATCTTAATAAAACCCACCACAAACAAAACATAAACCCAAAATCCTACTTTAGGAGCAACCCCAATCACAAAAAGCCTAAACTAAAATAACCAACTATAAACAAACTCATATACAAAATGTATACAGAACCATTACAAAGAGACGAAGTACCCCGATCTATAATACCCCTAAAAAAAGTTTCTTAAAAACTAAAAGAATAAACACATTCTTACCTAAAAGTCGTTAACATCTTTTGTATCATACACATCTTCAATTAGTCATCCATCTTTTTTATTATTTAGAAATGCATAATAAAGAGCTGATACAAAAAAGATGGATAAGATTAGGAATAGATCTACCAAAATTAACAGTGGATCTACAAAAACAGTACCTAAAAGTCTATGAAATTAGTGAACTTCATCTTTAAGCCCTCATCATCTTCAAGTTATTCATTAATCTTAATATCTTCATTTTCATTTGTGTGTGTTTTTACTCAGATGTAAAAGTGGTGGATCTTTTTTCTTGGTGTGTGTCAAAAGCTTTTGGTTTTTGCTTATATCTCTTGTGTAACTACTCTCACTACTAATGTTTCAACTTCTGAACTTTTTTGGGACCACTGAGAAATGTTATTTAGATAATTTGCTTCAGGTCACCTTAACTCAACTAATCTTGACTTGCACAAAAAAAGTTATCTATTTGAGTGTTACTTAATTCGCTTGACACATGTAGCAATTTCAAATTCACCCAAACTGGACTGTGATAGCTCAAATGGAGATTCCACAACCCGCATTGGGTTACTAAAACTGGAATGCAATTGAAACACAACTCGTTTAACCATTACACTGTTAGTCGATCCCCTGACATAAATTGTCCATCTGTGAGACTGATACCTAATACCAAAAATACCACATCATAAGATATAAAGTTTCTATTTTTTCTAACAATTATTAGAAAGAAATTAAAAAAAACCCACTCGCTTGCTTTCTTTCCGAGCCAGAATGCAATGTTACCATAAACAATGGGAAGATTAATTTCATCATCATTAAGCTTCTTGGCCAAACTACTTGTTTGCACAACTTAATTTGTACAGTTATGTTTAACATCTCGAGAAACCATTAAACATTACATAAATAACTAAGATCGTTGGTAAAAACCATTCACAACTACTCGTAATAGCTGATGTAAACATAACTAAGCTTACTTGATATAAGCCACTGGTTACCACCAACAAACTAATAATACCGTTAAAGCGCGAAGCAACATAAATAACTGCATCTTATTTTTTCTTCCATTGTATCGCATTTACTTAACTTTTATACTTAGTTCGCCGAAATGCAATATTATCTTTTAAGATTCACATATAAAAAATTAATTTAACATTAGATGAGCCTAAAAAACAGTCTAAAACTACAACAAGTACTCTAAACTTCTTCGATCTCATCCAAACCATAGTTGTTAGTTGACACATTCGCATAGTTAAACTTGTTGAACCTAACTACAACCGGATAATCATTGTTTGGATCCTACAAGTCGCATAACATTATGATAGAAATATTATCATCTTGAACTTAGATAGATACTGAAGACATGATAGGTAAAAAGAGCCTAAAAAATCCCAGATGATTAAAATAAGCCAAAACGGTCTAACGGGTAAAATAAGCGAAAAAAGACAAAGGGCTAGAAAAACATATTAGTATCAACTTTAGCTTTTAACATACTCACAATTTCTGAATGAAATAATTCGCGCCAACAAGGAACTAAGTAAACTCAGCCCATGAAAATCGAGAAATTACTGATAATAAAACATGAACTCAACTTGATCTTGCAAACCTTGTTTAAAGGGTTATTGTATTGAATAGATTCAAGACCAACTATGCTAGAAAAACTTTATTGATACTGAAGAGTATGCGGAATCTACTCTTAATACTTAGCAGGAATTATCTATGTAATAGAAATATGTAATGACAGTAGAATGAATGAACAATGATTATTACCAAAAAAGCTTCAATATTATTATGAGAATATACTTGTACTTGTCTGAGTAGTAGGGTTTACAACCTTGAATGCTACAATGAAGACTGTTGATTGTGTTCTAAACCATAACCTAGGATCTCCTTTTATACACCAAGGAGTCCTTTACAAGATAACTACAAATCTTCTAAACTTCTATAAGATATCATCATATCTTCTAATTATATAGGATATACATTGAATCATTCCATACATATCACAAAATACGCTTTTATCAACTCTTCACTCGTTTTTATCTCTCATGCAGTCTTCAGTCTTTATCAGTAGTATAAATCCCTTCAACAGTGTTAAGTTCAGTACTAGCAATACTACTTATACTAGCGAGTACTAAACATTCTTCTAGCTAGTACTAATGGTTTATTACTGCCAGTTATGACTTAAGCTTAGTACTTAACACTTGACTAGGCAGTACTAAGTCTAATGAGTTTAATTCCCAACAGCTTGTGATAAATTAAACCGAAAACCCTAGGTAGAACCACCATAGGTCACGGCTGAAAATAAGAGGAAAATAGGGGAGAATATTGTGTGTTAATTGTTTTCCAAGTTACGGGATATGCTTAAATCGATATCCCAATATAACTTATGGTTAATTACACTTAACCATCAAAACAATTATCCATTGTTTATAGTCCCCTATGGCCGACTCCTATACAACATATGTGCTTCCCGTATTTGTTTTTGGGTCTAGTCCATTTAACAAGTACATCACTTATTAAATAGCTGCCCGTTCGTTGATTAGTCTAACGACATAATTAACGTCCGTTAGTCGATCGTGAGATATTTAACCAATGTAAATAATATAACTACTATAATCATATTAAATACATTATAAAGATGACACCTCGGTGTATACGTATGTGACCCCATAGGCTCACATATTTCTTGTCATATAATTATTTATTATGATATGAGCATTACCCAACAAAAGTGTAACCCGAGCTTCATGATCTCAATCATACCATCGGGTCCTTACTGTTCAACACGGGAAACCAAACAACACAACCATCCCAAATCATTCCTTAAACACGTTTTACATACCATACGTAAACATACCATGGTAAAATAAAATCATACTAATCAACAAACTAAAGGGTTTTGGTGGTCACCCGCATGAGTTATGTACATGCACAGCTAGAAATTATACAAATAAATCCATGCATACCAAAAACCTTCTGTAAGGATCTTTGTTTAGTGATATCGGCCCTAACTAACTGCATAAAGGGTGTTTATAAGTACTTCTAGTTAAAACCTGCTAGCGTAAGCTCTTTAAACTTCTTTGTTAACAGAACGTCATCTCTCAATTTTAATGCTTTTCTGAACTTCAGGGTTTGGGGATGATACCACTTTTGGACTAGTCAGGTAATCCCCTGTATTGTACTGGTATTAGGACAAAAGTTATGACCTTATCGCAAGTTTTAGGGAGTATGAATTATGGGTTGAAAAACCCTAAATGTCTTCGGGTGATCAAACTAGGAATGATTAGGGTTTTGGAAACACTATTCGCTAGTAAAATAATGATCGAACTAAGTTTGTGAACCTTAGGGTTTGTGGTCGATTGATCGAGATCGACTAGATTGACCTTAGGGCAATCTAGGTTCTTAAGTTTGTGATCGCTTATTAAAGCGATCTATTTTAAAAGTCGTAGAAAATGGTTTTATCCGTAGATCCCCATCCAAACCCATCCAACATTCAATATTAAAACACATCTCATACACTTCCTTTTTTCATTTGACCAGGGGTAGTTTGGTCATTTGACCCGTTTTTGCATTTCACCCTCAAACTTCAAACGCACATAACTTTTAAACGACAAGCTTTTACCAAAAACTGACTTCACCATAATTCCCAAAATTTAATCATCTTTAATTACTTATGAATTTTTATATATGAATCGCAACTTTTTTTTTTCAATTTTTTAAGTGGGTATTGATTTTCTTTGAAATTTTTGGTATCTTCGGCCCTAATTTTGTCTAACTTAAAGGTTGAATTAAGCAAAACTTAAAACACAAAAGTTGTAGTTTTTTGGCTATTCTTTATTCGGAAATTTGAATTCACTCAATCCGATATGATATACGTGAGATATCGCATTTTTGAAAATGACGTTTTTAAACATGATTTAATGCACAAAAAAGTGTTGATTAAAAATACCTAATAAAGTTTTCCTTATAAAAGTTCATTTAAATGCATAAATTGGTGTAACAATCGTTTTTTAGTTTATTTTTAGTGATTTGGATAAACTGGTGAACAACACTAACTAATGAACAAGACTTTTTATTGATGAACAAACCTTTTTATTGATAAACAACACTTACTATTGATGAACAACAATTTTTATTGATGAACAACATGTAGATTGATGTTGTCTTGTT
Source organism: Tanacetum coccineum (assembly GCA_026074375.1). Lineage (NCBI taxonomy): Eukaryota > Viridiplantae > Streptophyta > Magnoliopsida > Asterales > Asteraceae > Tanacetum > Tanacetum coccineum. The sequence continues at coordinate 33,236 of BQNB010011256.1, read as the reverse complement.
TATCGGTTAGTCACTTAGTGTTGTTCATCAATTCATCAACAAGACTGATGACTGATGAACAAGAATGACTGATGAACACTTATAAACAACATGTAGATTGATGTTGTTGATGTGTCGTTGTGTGGTGTTAAATTATGATTTAAGTTTTAAATTTATATTTTTCCGACTTAACCAAAAACAACACTTTAATAGGCAATGTACCCGGTCAGTAGGAGTTTCGTGGTAAGTGGGGTGTTGATCACTAAGAGCGAGGAACACTTCTTAAATTTATTATACTTGGTTTTTCTAAATCTAAGTTAGTCTTAAATTCTATGCTAAAACTATGTAAATCCTTATGTATAATCCTAAAATCTAATGGAAAAAGGGTGGGTTTCAGTCTGAGAGATTGACACGGGTTTGGTGGTGACTTAAAAACCAATCAAGACACTAAAACACCGCAAGCAATTAACAGAAGAATAAAAGAGCGGTATAGCCAATATAAGGAAAACCTTGTATTAACCATTTATATTCCATCAGAATTGATGGTTTGTTTATTAGTGCAATGATTACTTATCTTCGATGCGGCATATCATTCTTATGAACTTAGGCTTTACTTCTTCCTAGACCCTAGACACATAGATCTGTCATCATTAAACGCATCCACATAGAGATATCTTTATTTTTTGATTATAATCTATCTTAGGGATTAAGACAATTGTGATCTTGTTAAACCCTAGCTCATAGAGACTTTACCTATTTACCGCTTAATGGCGATTCATACACTAGTATTCCATTGACCAAGTCTTTACTAATCGATTAGAACGTACTCGTTGATACCAAGGTCACCTTATGGTCCAACTAAGCTCACAATCTAAGGGCAAAGATAGGTCATTAATTGTGATCCTATTGGTCTAGATGTATAAATCACTATATGGAGAGCTATCCCAGCATCTAGATTACTTGGTCCGTATCACTAGATCCAGTTGAATGATAGGTCGCATACAAAAGCACGTAAACAAGTATGATGATAAACATAAACAAGCAATTCAACGATAAATTAAGAAATCAAGATAAACAAACCAAACATTAAGATCTTCATAACAATGGCTAATACCCGAAGGTATTAGCCTTCAAACGTCATAATTAATACAAAAGTAATGATTTAGCCAAGGTAAACTAACCGAGTTAACGAATGATACCAAAAACTGAACGATTACAAGAGTAAGAAATTAAGTTGTTCCTATGTTAATAATTAATCGCGGTTGTTTGCTCAACTCGTTGCTCTTTTTCTCCTCTGAAAATCGACTTTTGTGGTTTAGGTATCGAGAATATGATTTAGCACACTTAAAACTCGTTTTTGAGTTTTCTATTTATAGGGTCTGAAGTCGGTTCGATACGGCGTATCCAATGTCTTGGATACGGCGTATTGGGGGTTTCTTAGAGTAGGGACCACGTTTGATATCTTCTAGAATATTTTATTCCCATATAGCTTGAATACGGCGTATTGCCTTCTTCTGGATATGGCGTATTAGATCTTGTTTCCTTTGTGGTCTTTGTGTGGCAGGCACAGATACACCGTATTTCCCGTGATGGTTACGCGTATAGCCGTTGTCAGAATAATAATCTTTAAAATATATCTTTCGTTTTAAGCTCTAGAATGCGTGCCTTTTAGTCAATCTTCACCAAGTACTCTATAATTACTGTAATTCTCAAATATGAACGATTACGTAATAATTTTTTGCAATAATTATAAAAAATAGGTTAATTACATGGGATAACTGATGCTATAAAATAGACGTTATTTGATGTCATCAAATATCCCTCCACTTTGATCCCTACTTGTCTCAAGTAGCTTTTCGAAGGTTTATAAAATTATACCCTAAGGATTTTTCCGTTTTAAGCATTTATTTTGATCTATTACAAGTACAAAACCAAACACCTTACAAAATATGAGATGTAAACACTCACAATCACTTCAACTAATCTATGTGGTAACAATGTAACTAATGGCTCAATTGCTTGGTCTGATGAGTATTCTATCATAGGTCTTGGAAAAGGATACATATTCTCCATCACTAGAGCTAGGTAGTAAACAAGTTTATAAAGGTAAAATGGGTTTTATTATAAGGCTTAGGGTTGATCATTCTACAATCTTTCACCAAAAAGTTACCACACCAACAGAGCAGTGAAAGCACATACCAATTGGTCGTAACGCCGGGACTAGGGACATGTTGTGTTCGTCACATCCTCATTGAGTTAACCAAGGGTTTAGGATGAAGAATGAATAATGGTAGGGATTTCTAACTTTCACCAATAGTAATAAACTAACAAGGCAGCTGAGACATGCATACATGGCCGTAAAGACGGAATACACATGCATCCTCGTACACATCCTTATTCGCGTAAAACCCATGGTTAATGATTAGGTAAGGGAATTAAATTGTTGTTAAACAAAAATTACGAAACAAATAGACTAAGTCCAAGATATAAGTTGCTAGACACTTTTTCTCGACCGTTACTATGATAAAGACACAACTATTTACAATGTCTATTGATCATTGATCAAAAACAACAACCTAAGTTGGCGTTCCCGTAACGGTCAACTTTCCCAATCATCCCATACTTTACAAACTTTTACAAGAGAAGTGGCGGTATCTACCACTTTATACAATACTCTACATCATTGTATCAACGAATAATTGATCATTCATATAATTCCTTCGGTCTAAGCTCTTGCGATTATCTCCAACTTTTCTTCTCTTTTTTGTTGCCATTTTTCTAATTTTTCGTTTTTTTTCACTATACTACCAAACTCGGTGTAATTTCACCATCTTTACGATCATAATAACTCCGGATAATTCCTTCGGCAATTCTTCGTTCTTTGGACGTACCAATAATTGCGTTGGTAGTAAAAATACATGAGTTTTGACTACTTTATACATTCTCATTTGCAATGTGTAATTTTTTCCTAACCGTACCAAAGATAGAAACTGACACAAGACTCGGGAAATACATACTTTACACTTTAAGCACCTAGGCAAATGATAAGATGACTTAATCTACCAGGTAAGGCTAAGGTGTAAGGGTGTAACAAAATAGATAGTTGGTGTAATTCCTAAAGGATTGGCTCTACGAGTTGTTCTAGGGGTATCTTACTCTTAAGATGAGAGTAAACAAAGGGTTTATACGAAGATTTAACTAACCAGTGTAGTTAGTTAATAAAATAACATGTATAGGGTTTTTAGGTGTAAACCTAAAAAAAAACACAAAAAAATTTACCAAATTTAAAAACAAGAATACTCCATCTAAATCCATGGTACTATTATTGTGGTCTCGAATAGTATACCAGCCAAGTTCTTAAAGTCTACCACATCACCGGCACATCATATTTTTGTGGAATTTGGGTAAACATTTGGAAACGGATAAGGTTAAATCCTCACAATATCTAACAAGGGTTATTGTGTGTGGTTTATTTACCAAGTAATTCCATAAAAGTATGTTTGAATTTTTTTTAAATTGAGCATAATTTAAGCATTTTAGTGTGAAAAATAGGACAAGTATCATTCTAATTCCCATCCCCCACTTGAATTATACAACGTCCTCATTGTATAGATAAAACATTAAATCGATAATTAAAAAGAATTTGAATGTGAAAACTCCATGATCACAATTTTGCTCGGTAGATTCTCCAAGTTGAGTTTATGAGCAAGAATGTGTTGAACAGCCGTCTTGAAGTTTCAAGACTCCAACACTTCAAAATTTCCAGATCGTAGATTCTCCACCAACATTGTCGATTTCTTTTCAGCGAGGTCCTGTGCAAATTATAGGAAAAACATGCATTCCTATCTTGGTACCTACGGTTAATTTAAACTAAACTAAATACTAAATACGGGCCAGTCTGTTGAATACGCCGTATCATATGCATGAATACGGCGTATTGACATAACTGACAATAATGTTTTAAAAGTGCATAAAAATAAAGGACTGATAACGTCCAGACATTCAATACGCCGTATGGTATGAAGCGGATACGCCGTATTGATGCCTGGAAAGACAGACTCGATAAAAATAAATAACAATTCGGGTTGTCTCCCGGGAAGCCCTTTTATTTCAGTCGTTCTTTAGTTAGGACTTTTTTCCAGCTTCCTTCACGTTGTATCTTCTTTGAATTCCACCACTTCTTTATCTTTTGCATTAGTATGTTCATCGTGGTACTTCTTTAACCTTTGTCCGTTGACTTTGAAGCTGATTCTGTTTCTATCGATGATCTCTATGATTCCATATGGATACACAGTTTTTACCACATTTGGCCCGTACCATCTTGATCTGAGCTTACCCGGATGCATCTTAAATCTAGAGTTAAATAGCAATACCTTGTCTCCCACTTTGAAGTTCTTATCCCTACGGAGCCTAGAGTCCTTCCATTTCTTAGTTCTTTCCTTATAGATCTGGGTGTTTTCGTACGCTCCATCTCTTAATTCCATCAATTCATTAAGTTTCATGAAACAGTTCTTTGCTGCAACTGTGAGATCTATATTACATTATTTTAGCGCCCAATATGCTTTATCTTCGATCTCTACAGGCAAGTGATAAGCTTTTCCATAAACCAATCTAAAGGGGGTGCATCCAGTAGGTGTTTTGTAGGCGGTTTTGAATGCCCATAACGCATCGTTGAGTTTTTTGGACCAATTCTTTGGATTATATCCAAGATACGTTTAATAGCCCTATTGGTTACTTCGGTTTGCCAATTAGTTTGAGGGTGATATGCTGTTTGTAAGACCCCCAAATCTGGGTAGCAGCGGAATATTGAATATCCGAGGGCGTTACTTCTTAGATCAATAGCACAAGATATGAGAACGACCACTAATCGTGTCATTTTAAAAAGATACATTGAATTAACAAAATACTTGTTCATTACATAAGCTCATGGCTTCAAATTGTTTGACAATATAAGTAAAGATTTTGGTTTATATTAAATGTTCCCCAAATGTTAATACTGACCAAATCTTTAGTATTTGACTCTCTTCAAAGAATGACCCCCAATGTATCTAGGCACCTCGTGCCTTATTGACCTGAGAAAACATGCTTAAAACGTCAACATAAAGTTGGTGAAATTCATAGGTTTATGTAAATCTTAGTAGGACACGCAAGATTTCCAAGTATTATATTAAGCAACAGATGCAAACTCATAAAGTAATTAGTTTTCCTAAGCTCATGACACTAAAGCTCGATGTGTATGAATGCAATAAATTGCCAACATTTGCCCGTGAATGATGTTCTAACCCGCAACATCCCAAATCCGACATGGTATACGTTTGTTGTCTGTCAAAACCGGCACATTGTGAGCTGCTACTCACCCAAACGGGGGGATGTCAAACCCAAACTAGATCTTATTTATAACATCGCGCTCACAATTTAGTAATTGACGAAATTCATGATAAGGGGGCTCAGTGGGGTTTTCGCCTATTAGGGCAACCACGTATCATAGTCTTGTAAAATGTACACTTGCATCCAATTTTGTAAAACAATAGCATTTGTTCTCACCCCAAAGATGTAAATCATTGAAATAATTTGTAAAACTTGGAGCGATGAACTCACCTTAGTAAGTAGTCCTTGAAAATGTGTAAAATGTTTCCTAGTATGGCAATGAATACACCGTTTAATATACCTAAGTAAATACGGTCAGTCATTGTCTACAAGTTATAGGCTAACGACTTAATGCATTTAAATACAACGTTTGCTAGTTATAAATATATTGTTATCACTTGTGTGGTGAGCGCTTGTTTATTGTTTTGTATTTACTTGATGGCTCTGAAAAGGTATCGTGATTTCACACGGTCAAGCATAAGTATAACGTTATTAATAAATATACGTATTATTAAGTCGTAGTTTTAACTCGTTTAATTCTCCCTATCCTGGATAATTTTATAACTCGTCTGATTTCTAAGCTGTTTATTTTTTTTTTTAAAATCACTTCAATATCTTTAAAATACCCTTAGGTTTTTCTATAATTACCAAATCAGTCCTATGTTTATCGAAAATATACACTTACATTTTTAAACCATCTAGGTTTCTTATTTGCACTTTTGAGTCCTTCAACTTTACACCCAATTCCACTTTAGTTCTTATGTTCTCAAACAGTCCTTTAAGTTTCCAGAAGTGACATAAATAGTCCCTGAACTTTATAGAAACAGTTTTTGGCCGTTTTAACTTTAACTTTGCAATTTGACCACTTTTAGTCTCCTTCACTTTGTAAAAAATTTCACATTTTACGTCAAATGAGTTCTAACAAGTGGAAATTGGTTCATTAGTCCATAAGCTACACAAGCAGTTGTCAGGCTTATAAATAAGCTCGAATGAGCTTCTTTTGGCATATTAGACCTATTGGCTCGTTAACAGGCCCTATTAAGCAAATATAGCCCAATTAGTTTTAAAGAGCACATAATCTTCATTAAGCTTATTTAAGTTTATAAGAAGAAACTGTTTGGCTGAAAAATAAGCTCAAGTGAGCTTATTTGAGCTTATTCGAGCTTATTGGGCTTGTTAGCCCATCAACTCTAAACTGAAAGATTCAAAAAAAAGGTTTCTCATATGGACCCTCTTATTTTCTTATCTCATTAAGCACTTAAGGCTGTTATGTTTGCTTTATTCATAAGTAAATAAGCTCGTTATGGGCTTTTGGTCCAATTAGGTTCGATAGAGACCCTTTATGCCTTTAGGCTTATTTCTACTTAGGTCCATAGCTATTTTCTAAGTCCATTAAGCCTATTAAACTGTATGAGCTCACCAATAAGTTTTTTAAGCTTATTGTGGCTTATTGGACTTGAATTGGCTACGGTAATGGGTTGTCGAGCCCAACAAGGGTCCGGTTTGGTTTCTATGGTGTATTAAGGTTCGTGAAATTTCAATAAGCATATTTAGCCCCTCAATAAGCTTGCAGAGCTTATTAATAAGCCGTGGACTCTACCTCCATGGCCCGTTGGTCCCCATAGTGGGCTGTCAAGCCCAATGTGACCCGAAAGTAGCCATTTGGCTTACCTATTAGTTTCTAGGGAATTTATCCTTTTGATAAACACTCGATAAGCAATTATTACTCGTGTTTCACTACATGCATTCGTCTTATTAGCTCTTACATTCCCAAGCCGAGACATCACGTTTCTATGGAAAGTTAACTTATAGTTTTCTTGTATTTTGTACAAACGAGGTAATTTAATCACAATGGTTCCCATTATAGTAATTTAGTGAACCCGTTTAAGACCAACTTGATATTTAAACAAGTTTTATATATGTTACACATGTTAGCACCACACAAGATCATTTGTACACATAATATATGTGTGAAACATGCATGGGTTGAACCATGCACGTTCATGCTCACGTAGGTTGGTTAATTACCAATTTACGTGACTCATATAACTAGTTAGGAAGAACAACGAATGAGATATGATATGTAAGGCTTAGATCGTGACTTACAATAGTCCTAGAGCTTGGTTCGAGTTAGGAAGACAACCCAAATGTGTTATACCCAATTGTATAACAACCCGAAAGCTCCAAAGCTTAGAATACCCGAATCCTTAGCTTGTATACTCCTCCTAATGCTTTCGTTTGCGAATATAGTGTACCTTGAATCCTTAGAAATGAAATAAGGGTGCGTATGGGTTCGGTTTATGTATGACTCGAATGTAAGAACAAGAAATGAGGATGGTTTAGCTTGTGAGAGAGTTTACGAGTTTAGGAAATGTGTTAAGTGTCAATGAGAGTGAGTATATATTGGCTTATGATCTAGTTAGCTCTTCTAGTCTTTGTCCTGTCTTTAACCAAATAACAAGCCCTAAGTGGCATTGAGTTTCGGAGGTTTTTAGTTAGCACTCAAATGGTTTTCTTGCTATACCACCAAAGTCATCTCTTAATTAATCAATATTTGTACAATATTTGCCAAGATTATGAAATCTTATGGTTTTGTGTGTGAGTTTGGCGTATTGCCGCGACATCAAGGGGGTAAAGGAGAAGTCAAATGGTTATTAACCATTGTGTAATGAGCTAAGTAGAGACACTTAGTACATGTTATAATTAAACATGGGTTGTACAAAGTTTTTTTTAACCCCCTTTAGGGATCATTAGGAGATTTTCTAGTTGATATAAGCATATGGGACGAATTTCTTTTGGGTTGTCCTTACCCATATTCGGCCCTAGTAGCTTATTAACATAAGAATTTTATAAATTTTGTGTGTAAGGATTTAAAAGTAGGTATTGGTTTGAGTCTAGGTAAGTCTAGGTGTTTCTGAGGTGTGTCTAAATGCATTTTATTGCGAAACGTAACCCTTTTACGTGACCAATAAAAATAAAATGCGCAAAGTTAATAATTATCTTCCAAATAATTACTTTTAAACTTGCTTGATGTAAACCTTAATTTATTTGGTGACCGTTTACGTTAAACTGATTATTTCATAGTTCTATGCGATTTACATTAAAAGATTTAAATTAAAAGTAAACGCGTATCGGACCAAAATAAATAGTGACGAATAATAGGAGTCGTAAAATGACCTGAAATTGAGAAATGTTACAGTCTCCACCCGTTAAAAGAGATTTGTCCTCAAAGCTTAAGACCTTGTAGTGGATGACGAAGCCCGGTTCGTGAAAAGCTGTAGGTATTTCTGTTTGAACGAATCTTCACGTTCCTAGGTGATCTCGGGACCTCTCTTATAGTTCCAGCGAACTTTAACCAATGGTATCCGGCTTCGCATTAATCATTTGATCTCCCGTTCTATGATTTCAACGGGCTCTTCCTTAAACATGGAGCTTATCGTCAACTGTGAATTCTCTCCATCGGCATGTCTAATTGGTTCATCAGTTAACATTTCTTCAAATTTGACACATGATAAGTATGGGTGAAACTTGCTCAACGCTTGACGATAGTTCCATACTGTAGGCTATCCTTCCCACATTGGCTTAAACTCCGTGAAAGGTCGACATATTCGGGTTCAACGTAACCCAGCTTATCGGTAATCATACTACCCTTTCTAAGGGGAGACCTGAGCATCACCGATCCCAACTTCGAACTCCAACGGCGTTCGCTTCAAATCAGCGTAGCTATTTTGGCGTTCTTGTAGCCAGCGCTTGAGTCTCTGCTTGTTCAGGCAATCTTTTCCGTTGTTTTTGGATCATTTCTGGACCAGTCAGTTAGCTTCTCTCAACTTTGGGTGTCAGCACACAGGTGATCGACATTTTCGGCCATAAAGTGCCTCATAAGGTGCGGCCTTTATGCTAGCATGATAACTGTTGTTATATGAAAATTCGGCTAATGGCAAATGCTTAACCCAGCCTTTGCCAAAATCAATCATGCAAGTACGTAGCATGTCCTCGAGAGTTTGAATAGTCCTTTCGTTCTAGCCATCGGTTTCCGGATCATACGCGGTGCTCATACTCAGTTCTGTACCCAAAGCTTTCTGAAATGATTTCCAGAAGTTTGATGTAAACCTCCCATCACGATTACAGATGATTGAAACATGTATTCCGTGTCTTGCTACTATCCTGTTCAGGTACAACCTTGCCAACTTGTCCAATGGATCATTTTCTCTTATTGGCAAGAAGTGAGCATACTTTATGAGTCGATCCACAATCACCCAGATGGTGTCGAAACCTTGTGACGACTTTGGAAGCTTGGTGATAAAATCTATCGTGATATTATCCCACTTCCACTCTAGTATTACTAGTTGTACTAACAATCCTGATGGCCTTTGATGTTCGGCCTTGACCTTTGCACACGTCAAGCACTTGCTAACATAGGTGGCGATGTCTGCTTTCATATTAGGCCACCAATATAGCTTTTTCATGTCTTGGTACATCTTTTCAGAACCGGGATGGATGGAATATTTTGACTTATGGGATTCGTGCATAATCGGGGATCTTAAGTCACCGTAGCAAGGTAGCCAACTCCTGCCGTTTAAACATAAAGTTCCATCGGCGCTTGGTTCCAACTTTTCCTTTGGTATATCCTTTCTGATCATACTGCCTACATCTTCTTTCTCAAGGTTCTCTAGTTTCAGGGCTTCGATCTGAGCTTTTAGTATTTGTTTGGGAAGATCCAAGCCAATATTCATAACTAAGGCTAATGGCTCAATCAGTTCTTACGGATCAATGCGTCGGCATACGTTTGCTTCCTCGGGTGATAAGGATGTCACAATCGTAATTCACTTAAGCAATTCTAGCCACGGCGTTGCCGATGTTTAGCTCCTTTTGGTCAAGAATGTGTTGTAGACTTTTATGGTCGAGTGAACACGGTGCATTTGGTTCCATATAGATAATGTCTTCATATCTTTAGAGCAAACACCATCGATCCAAGTTTTAAATCATGAGTGGTGTAGTTCTTCTCGTGAACTTTTAGTTGTCGAGAAGCATAGGCAATCACCTTCTCTCTCTGCATCAATACAGCACCTAAGCCCTTGTGTGAAGCATCACAATAGACCACAAAGTCTTCGCTTCCTTCAGGTAAAGCCAGAATTGGCGCACTGCACAACTTCTGCTTTATCAACTGAAATGCGTTCTCTTCCTTTTCACCCCAGTCAAACTTGATTCCTTTCTGAGTAAGCTTCGTCATTGATTTAGCAATCTTCGAAAATCCTTCGATGAACCTTCGATAGTAACCAGCAAGACCTAAAAATTGGCGGATCTCCGTTGGTGTCTTAGGAGATGCCCAATCTTTGATAGATTCTATCTTGGCTGGATCCACATGTATGCCTCTGCTATCAATGACATGTCCGAGAAATTGTACCTTCGGAATCCAAAATTCACATTTTGAAAACTTGGCATACAACTTCTCTTTCTTAAGCAATTCCAAAATGGCCTTAAGATGTTCTTCATGCTCTTTCTTGTCCTTTGAATAAATAAGTATGTCATCGATGAAGACAATTACGAACTTATCCAAGTAAGGCTTGCATACTCGGTTCATGAGGTCCATGAATACCGCAGGTGCGTTTGTCAGTCCGAATGGCATAACCTGGAACTCGTAATGACCATACCGAGTTCGGAATGCCGTCTTTGGAATGTCTTGCTCTCGTACTCTAAGCTGGTGATATCCTGATCTCAGATCTATCTTCGAATAAATACTGGATCCTTGGAGTTGATCAAATAAATCGTCGATCCTCGGGAGTGGATAACGATTTTTCACTGTCAGCTTATTTAACTCCCTGTAGTCAATGCACATCCTGAATGACCCATCCTTTTTTTTACGAATAAGACCGAGGCTCCCCATGGTGAGGAACTAGGCTTTATGAATCCTTTGTCGGAAAGCTCTTGTAATTGTTATGATAATTCCTTCATTTCGGATGGAGCCAATCGATATGGTACTCGAGCTACGGGTGTGACTCCTGGAATTAGATCGATCTGAATTTCCATTGGTCGAGCTGGAGGAAGACCCGAAAAGTCCTCAGGAAACACTTCAAGAAAGTCTCGGACGATTGGTACGTCCTTAATTTGTTTTCCTTCCTACTTGTCCTCCTCTTTCTTGGCGGATATCTGCTCGAAAAAGACCTGGCATCCCTTCGCCATGTACTCTTGAGCCTTCAAATATAAGATAACTGCCAACCAAGATTCTCTCTCGTTGCTACTTTCGTTGCCACAAAAAATCAAAGTTTCATTCAAGCTTTCATTTCCGTAGGGAATTCCGAACAAGTTTCTCATCACACTCGATCACGGCCTGTCACCTTGCTTAAATCCATGTGATAATAACGTAAAAACTACCCAGTTTCTACGGTGCTCGAGATCTATGTTTTGAACGGAATGATTTAAGAAATTTAAAGTGCAACCCCGTATAATAGTGTCTACCCGACTATTTCCCGTCAGCTAATTCCAAACATAAATATTTTCTAATGAAAGTTTGGGCGATGTCATTCAGGAACTAAACGCAGAAGATTAAATCTCATATCGGCACTTGTGTCAATTAAGATAGATGTTATAGCGGTTGTTTAAGAGGGAACGTACCCGTGGTCGACATTAGGTCCGTGGTCCCTCGATGCATTCCTTTATTCTCTGCAATTCCCAACTGCATATTACCCAGCCTTGTGCACTCCATTTTCCCCTATCCTTATTCTTCGAACCTTTATGGACAATCTCTCTTGAAAGTTATCCTAGAGCTCCACATCAAAACACCATTCCATTTGGGATTTCACCATTCCCTTTTGAGTATTAGAACGTTTGTAGTTTGCAAGAACTTCTGCAGTCGCGGGCAAAGTGCCCTACCTTGTTACATTTGTGGCATTTCTGAGTACACGGGCCATTGTGATGAAAATGGCACTTGGTGCACTTGGGCAAAGATCCACCGTATGGCTTCTTTTCGCCTGACCCTATATTGTAGACCTTGGCAACATTCTATCTCTTGAAGGGTTGTTGTTGATGGCCATGGTTGTTTCTGGATGCATCATCAGGCTTCCTTTTGTTGTCAGTTTACCTTTCTGCATAGGTACGGAGTTTCTGATCCATCAAGTCGTTGGCCCAATCATAGTCTATCCACACGTCTTGGGTCTGGAAGAACTTGACTATTTCCAATAAATGTTATCAGGAATTCCACTGATGTAACTTGTCAACCTTATCGTGTCATTAGCAACAAACTTCGGTACTATCAGGGTTAGCTCTTAGAAACGTTCAGTGTATGTTGGAACATCATTCCGTTTGACCTTTAGGTTCCACAACTCGATTTCTAGTTTCTTGATTTCACCCTGCGGATAATACTTATCCGTCATCTTCTTCTTGAGTACTTCTCAAGTCATTGAATATGCTTCAAGACCTAAAGTTCTTATTTGACCATTTCACCAACTCAAAGCAGCACATAACAAAGTGTAGGTGGCAAACTTAACCTGATTTTCAATAGCACAACCACTGATATTGAAGATTGATTCCATATTTTCAATCCACCGGGTTAAACCGACGACGCCTTCATTTCCTTTGAAGTTCAAAGGTTGACATTTCATGAAGTCAGCGTAGAAACAAGGGCGTGTAGTTTGCACATTCCTTCGGTTATCCCTGTATGAACTGTGGCTTCCATCTCCATTAGTGGAGTTTCGCAGAAGAGCTTGATCAATCATAGCTTGAACGGATTCTGGAGTCATGTTGTTTGGGTTGGTGTTGTTAGGTGGGGTATTCGGTCCTCGTCTTGTCACAGGTGCCATGATTCGTCTAAACCACAAAGGACAAAATGTGAGGTCATGACAAGACATACAATAATTTACAATTGAGACAACAACACAAGAGAGGTATATAGTACTTACAACATAAACACATTCTAATTTCATTCATAACTTGAATATTTTTCCTGAATAGTTTTTGGTACAGACAATACAATACAAAAGATCTAAGGCTATGCTAGCGCGGGAAGAACCATAATACTTAACATTGCCTGAACATTTTGCCTAGCCCAAAGTAAAATGACATAATCTACTGATGTGACTATCTGACTTCCATAGAAGCATCTAGGTTGACTCTTGAACTGTGGCTTGGTGCTGGCTTGTCTTGCTTTCCTCCGATGCTTCTCGCAGTGCTAACAACTCGGCCTGCATGTCACCCATCTCTCACCTCATGTCTCTCATCACACGGAGAGTCTCTACCATATGTGCCTAACGCCTACGGTCAGTCTCTCGAAGCTCTGCCATCTCAGCCTGTTGCATCTAGAAGTGAGTCTCATGTACCTGGTGTTGTGTCTGAATAAGAGTGCTCTGCAGCTGTAGCTGTGTCTGATGTGCATGGAGATAGAGACTTGTCGTGCATTTATACTCGCTCTACGGTGGGTCTGAAAGCGGGATAATTAATGTACCGCATGACTCAATCTTATCGCATGAGCCAAAGCCTTTCGGGAAGCATAGGCCCCCTCCTCCACAATGAGTACCGTCTCCTAGAGAGTCATCATATCCCCCATAAGTAAGCCGACCCACTACGAGTCCATAGTGACTCGCTGTGATATGCGAGTCCTACTATCCTGAAGCATCTACTAGTAGAGCATATAAGTCATGTGTATCATGGAGCTCACCAAGCTCTGTGACCCTAGTATTGACCTCTCCCACGGTCATAGGTGCTATCTCAGGAGTTGCCTCTGCCGGATCCACCCAAGTATCCCTAATACCATACCCAACCTTACTAATCCCATGTCGTCTCGCTTTAGCATCTACGATGCTGACAAACCCATAATCTATCCTTGAACTATGGTCGGGTCTCAGTAGTACGAAATTTTTTGCTTCCCGACCTCATACCTTGGGCCTCAGAGGGCAAAAAAAAACCACAACCTCTTGCGAGGTGGACGTTCCCTTCCCTCCTGATCAGGGACTCGAGGAATATCATCCCTACGGTCAGCAAGTGGTGGTATGTATAGATATGGTGGTAGTGGTGGTGGTGGACCGGTCGATGGTAATGCGGCGTAACGCATCAATAAGGTTTGGGTTGGACACCCAGATGATGGTAGTAATGGTGATGGTACAGGTGGTGGTGATGAATGTGCAGATGGAGCTGTGCACCTAGTAAGTCGCTCCCCTGCAAAGGGTGGTGATAGTGAGATAAGTGGTGATGGTGGTGGAGTAGGTATGGCTAGAAGTCTCTCAACCTCTGCCTCTGGTGGAAAGGATATGGAATCCTGAGGCCGGACAGTAATCCTAGCTCCAGTGGTAGTAATGTCAGTGGTGCGGTGCTGGTGGTGGGTTGTAAAGGCTCTATTCTCTACCGGTGGGGAAATAAGCTTAACAGTAGATACAACACAATGGAGTCGGTTACTACGAGCTTATAAGTGCTCCGCCTCTCCTCCTCCTCCTTCCTCATCATCATCATCATCGTCGTCATCCCGCGTTGAACCGCCGTCATCATCATCTTGAATACTCTTCCCGTCCATGGGGATAGTCACAGGGACCATCATCTTATTCATCATCCTCAATACTCGTCTGGGATATTTTTTGGATTTGATCCTTAACAACATATCAGGTGACTCTAGCAGTAGGTGATCACCCGTTTGGTGTAATGGACTGCTCTCACTCAATCCGGAAACACTATGATCATCCTCCAATGGTATGTACTCTAAGGGTATAGAGGGCTCGGGCAGTAGTATGGAATCATGTGGTTGTTAATGGAACATTGGCTCCGCTCATCCTTGCTGGTGGTATTGGTGGTGTCTGTGGCTCCTCGGGGCCTGGTATGTAATCCGGTGATGGTGGCGGTTCCGGGGGGCGGTTATAGGGAGTCCATCGTATCCTAATGCGGATGACTCGTAGATGGACCACGTCAGATAACTCTCTCCATCCGGCTCCCAAAATACCCTCCTGGCTCAGAGTCGGTGTAGACGGAAGTGTAGGTAACCGCAGATGATGCAGAAGACATGACTAATGTAAAACAAACAAATCTCTCTCTCACTTATATTAAGTATTAATTTTTAAGACTCTCTTTATAGATATTATTCATATTTAATTTATATACTCCGTATATCAAATTATGCAAGGCACTTACGCGCTCTAGACTACTAATGCTAAAACAGTGTATTGATTCCCCCATGATTAAGTACTATGCTGGATTGCAAACAAGTAATGTATGTGTGTCCCCTGCAAACCCTATTTTGTATGCAGTTTTGAAAAAGATGGTTTATAGTCTAGACAAAACTTCTTGACCATCCCCCCCCCCCCCGGTTCTCTATACCATTGGCTCTGATACCAAATCTGTAACACCCCAAATCTGCGGTTAGTAGCGGAATGTTGAATTCCTGCTGAGGGCTGGTTACTTCATAGTTCAATAGCACAAGATTTAGGAGAAGAGCCGCTAAAAGTGTCGTTTTGTAACTCTAATGATACTCGCGGCGCCATTAACAATTAATACGCTGTTCATTACTAAGCTCATGGCTTTAAATTGTTCGACAATATAAATGTAAAGAGGGGAGGGGGGGTTTTCTGTTTGTTATAACAATGTTCTCAAAATGTATACGCCCTAAATCTTTAGTACTGACTCTCCAAAGAGTGACCCCCAATGTATCTTGGCACCGTGTGCTTGTGTTTGGCTTAAGAAAACATGCTTTAAAACAGTTCAACTTAAAGTTGGTGAATTCATTTGTGTTTAAGTTAAGCAATCGCAGTAGGACCGCAGAGATGCGAGCACATCTCGCGCGCGCTCTGATTAAGAAACAGATGCAAAGACATCATAAAAAAGTAATTACGTTTTCCTCTTCAGTCATCGGACTCTGATGCCTCGACATGTATAAATTCAATAAATTGCTCAACAGTTGCCGTGAATGTTGTTCTCTAACCAGCTACATCCACAAATCGACAATGGTTCTACGTTTGTTGTCCTGCAAAAGGCATAGTGAGCACTAACTCACCAAACGGGGATGTCAGTCCCAAATAGATTTTTTTCATAACATTCTGCCGCTTATAATTTAGTCATTGACAGTTCATCCATGATAAAGGCGCTCAGTGGGTTATCGCTACTTAGGAAAACACGTAATCATAGTATAAAATATACACTTGATTCCAATTGTAAAAACAAGGCATGTTCTCACCCAAGATGTTAATCATTTAATAATTGTAAAAACATGGGGCTATGAACTCCCTGAGTAGGTAGTCCTCTGTGAATGATAAGTATGGCAAAATGATTCAACACCGTCAAATACCTTAAGTCTAACCGGGGCTAGTCGTAGTTCTACAGTTTTCGATGGCTAACGACTTAATGCATAAACTACAATAAATTGCTAGTTTATATATATTGTTATCACTTGTGTGGTGGTGCTTATTTTTATTGTATTTGTCCTTACTTGATGGCTCTTGGGAAGGTATACGATTTCACACGTTCAAGTATATGTATAAATGCTATTATTAAATTATACACATTTATTAAGTAGTGTTTTAAAAATTCGATAATAATATCTGATTAAAATATTATAACTCGTCCGATAATGCTAAGATGCGTTATTAATAATCACCCTTTTTGTTCTATGAAATACCCTTAGGTTTTCTATATTTACAAAAACAGTCCCTATGTTTGTGGAAAATATAATAGTTACAAATTTAAGCCCCTAGGGTTTCCATATTTGAACTTTCTAGTCCCTTCACTTTGCAACAATTACACTTAGGTCCTTATGTTCTCAAAACAGACCCTTTACGTTTCAGAATTGATAGAAACAGCCCTAGATACTTTATAAAAATAGTCGCGCGGCATTTTAACCCACAAGTTTACAAATTTTTACTTTTAATCCCTTAATTATAAAAGTGTATTTTAAGCCTCCAACTAAGTTTAAACAATTGGAAAGGGTTTTATAATATTCCATAGCCATATAAGTCTGGTGTAGCTTAATAAATAAGCTAAGATTGAGCTTCTTTTGGCTTGTTGGGCTTATTGGACATCGTTTAGAGTCTATTAAGAAAATATATGGGTCCAATTAAGATTTTAAAAGTACATAAGCTCTCATTTGACTTATATAAGCTTATATGAAACTGTTTG
The DNA here is from genome assembly GCA_026074375.1 of Tanacetum coccineum. Lineage (NCBI taxonomy): Eukaryota > Viridiplantae > Streptophyta > Magnoliopsida > Asterales > Asteraceae > Tanacetum > Tanacetum coccineum. The sequence continues at coordinate 15,806 of BQNB010011256.1, read as the reverse complement.
GCTGAAAAATAACCTCGGATGAGCTTATTTGTGGGCTTATTCGGGCTCGTTAGCAATAACTCTATCCGAATGTTGAGAGAGAAAAGTCCATTAGGGTTTTCAGTACTTGTTCCAACTTAATTCACATCTCCATAACTTTTTAGTTTCATTAGGCACTCAAGATTATAATTAAGCTATTTTTATTGTATGGCTTAACTTCAATAAGCTAATAAGCCTTGTTAATGGGCTTTTTGGGTCCATTAAGGCATCGATAAGGGTTATAATATTCAAATTACTAGTTTGATTTAGGTCCTTAGTTTTGCTAGCGTTTAAATAACTTATAAACTGCATAAGCTCACAAATAAGCTGTCTATGCTTATTCATGGCTTATTGACTCTCGTTTGGTTACGATAATGGGCTGTCAAGCCCATTAAGGGTCCAAGTGGGTTTCTTTAATTATATTAGGGTCCGTATAAGCCCAATAAGCATATTCGGCTCTTTAATAAGCACAATGAGCTTATTAATAATCTTTGGGCTCATAGTACGGCCTGTTGGGCCTGTTTGGTTCGTACGTGGGCTATTGGGCCTAATAGGCCCATTAAGGGTCCATTTAGTTTATTAAGGATTTTATAAGGTTTCTTTAGGGTTCGATAAGCCCTTAAGCCCTCGTTTAAGCACCTTAATCTCGAGATATGCTAAACCATAAGCCACGTTGTCCTTTTGGTGGGCTTTCAGCCTAACAGTGGACGTATACGTCCACTTTGAGTGTAATTGGTTCATGTTTTGTGGTGATAATTCATAAGTCGAATACGTTGAGCTCATATGTTCTCCCTATGGTTTATTTGACACATGCAAGCATTAACTAAGTTTGTATACATCTTCCCTAGCGACACAATTTCGTTCTTATGAAAAGTTTATGTATGGATTTTGTGAAAATCATTTGGAAATGAAAACGTATAACCCTTAGTCATTCTTAAGCATCATTTTGTATATGTTACTCATTCTAGCACCACACAAGATCGAATATATGTATATATATGTATGTGAACCATGCATGGGTTGAAATGCATGTTAATACTCACGTATATTGGTAACTTTCACTATACCTGACCTATACGACTAAAATAAATAATATTTACTATCCGAAAAGTGTACAAGCTTGAACGTGACTTGCAAGGGTCCTAGTGACTTGGTTGTGTATGGGAACGAGTAGAATAACAATCCCAACATGTCACACGATTGTATAACCCAATATACGCCAACCCAAAGCTTTAAAGCTTATTCAAAATCATACCTTGGCTCGTGTTCCTCCTTATGAATTATATGAATATTCCTAGTATTGTTTGTGGGTTCGAATGAGATTTATGAAGGTGTTTGTTTGCGGCTTATGACCTAGACAAGAGAGACAATGATGGTTTGTTGAGGAGAGTAGTGTTAAATGTGTTTGTAAGTTTTCAAGAAGTGTTTAAGTGTTTGTTATTAGTGAGTGTGTATATTATAGGCATGAGAACTATTTAGCTTTCCTAGTCCTAAAGTCTAACCAAACCGTGCCTCTATTGATGGGTTAATGCGTTCTAGGTATCTAGGACTTGTTTGTATGAAGAAAGTAATTTTCGATTACCCGTCGTGTGTTTTGAGCATCCACTATCTTTAATCTACTCATCGGGTTCCAAGTTTATTCCTAAGCATATTCCATTGGGCGTTTGAGCAACAAGACAAGTTTCATCTTTAGTCTTTTCCACTTCATCTTCTCTGTTGTCGCTCCATGCTCCTCCAATAAATTCTTTTTGATCGTTGTTCTTTGGCAGCTTTGAACATTCTCCAATGAGGTGATTTGGATCACCACATCTAAAATATTTTCTTTCACTTTTACCATAACCATCATTTCTACTTCTTTGGAATGTTTTTCTATCGCCTCGTGGTTGTCTTACAAATCTTTCTCGTCGCTTGACTTACGGCCATAGCATACTATTCGTCTTCACTATCGGAGCTTGAGCTATCTTCATCACTTACTTCCTTTTTTACCCTTAATACAAGAGATCTCCTTTGTTCTTTCTTGCCTTTGACCGTTTTGAAATCTTTTTTTATTACTTTTTCATAAACTTTCAAGTTTCCAATAAGTACGTCAAGAGGTAAGGTTGTTAGATCTGTGATTCTTCAATCGCCGTGACTTTCGCGCGCCATTTTGGATGTAATGCCCTAAAAAACTTCCTAACACAATTCTTGCTAGAAAAACCTTCATCAAGTGCTTTTAGACTAGTAATAATAGTGTTAAATTTAGCAAAGGCATTATCTAGTGATTCCTCTTCTGGAATCGTAAATTGTTTATATTGTTGAACAAGAAGATCTATTTTGTTAGCTTTGACTTGATTATTACCTTGATGAGTGATTAATAAAGTATCCCAAATTTCTTTTGCGGTTTGACATATAAAAATTCTTTCGTATTCTTTACGTGGCAAAGCATTATAAATTACCATTTTAGCTTCATTATTTTTTGCAAGTTTCTTTTTAAGATCATCGTTTTATTTATGAAAAGGTACAACTTCATCATTTTTAGTTTGAGGATTATTTTGAATAGGAGGAAAATCACCATCGGTAATAACATGCCAAAGATCTAGATCTTTTGACTTCACATAAGTTTCGAATCTATTTTTCTAATAAATAAATCCATCACTTTCAAATAGTGGTGGTCTTTGCATAGATTGCCCTTCTAAATATTTTTTTGATTCCATAGATCGATTCAAGTTTTAAAATATAATTTATTTTAAAAATCTTGTTTAACGTGGCTCTTGATACCAATTGTGAAAAACTAGAAGGGGGGTTGAATAGTTTACCGCTTTTTAATTTAAGGTTTTAAAGTGTTTGTAAAAATTCTAGATTCGACTTTATGTGAATTCAACACTTGCACAATATGAACAATATACTTATCTAAACAATCAATAGGATAGTATGAAAAAATAATGTAAGACAAGAGATAAGAGTAAGAACAATCAAACCACAACGCGAGGATTTATAGTGGTTCGGTAACGAAGCACCTCTTCGCCCTACTCCACTCCTCGAGCACCTAACTCGAGAGTTTTCTTCACTATGTCAACAAGCTCCCTTATGGCGGAGAAAACCTTACACAACTTTCGCTTATCTTGATTTCCGACACTAAGCTAGATGTCGAGTTCTAATCTTAGCTAGAACCAATCTACCACAACTTCACAACTTCACTACACAACTTGACTTCACGACTTGATCACGACTACACAACTTCTTCACACCTTAGTTTTCTTCACACCACTACTTCACCAAGCCACTACTATAATCACACCTAACTAACACTACTAGGAAAGATCACCAAGATCTAACTATACTTACAACAATCACCAAGATCTAACAACTACACAACTTTACAAGATTTACAAATGATTTACAAGTTATGATATGGATGCAATAAGATTGCAACAACACACAAAGGTGTAATACTTCTTCACTTGATGATGGAAGTATTCTTCTCTTGCACTTGAGGAATTGAGCTTGGATCACTTGGAAACAAAGCTTTATGATTAGATGATCAAAGGATTTTAATGAGATGTGTGGGCTGTTTTAGAACAGAAAGAATGAGTGCAAAAGGTGAGAAAATAGTGGGGAAAAGTCCAGTATTTATAGGACAAACTGGAGGAGCGTCAGTCTATGGGCGGTCCCCTTAAATAGGTGGGCGGTCCCCTTAAAATTAAGGGGGCCGCCCTTGTATTTAAGGGGGCCGCCCTAGACTGGGCGTACTAGTGTATAGATTGCCATTAAGCGGTAAGTGGGTAAAGTCTCTATGAGCTAGGGTTTAACAAGATCACCATTGCTTTAATCCCTAAGATAGATTATAATCAGCAAATAAGGATGCTTTATGCGGATGCTTTAATTGTGATAGAATTAATGTGTCTAGGTCTTAGGATGATGTAACGCCTAAGTCTTAAGAATGATATGCCACCTTGAGAGAAGAAATCATTGCACTAAATAAACAAACCAACGTTCTAATCGGATTAATAATGGTTAATACATTTTTCTTTTATAAGGTTCGACCGCTCTTTCATCTTTTGTTAATTAGCTTGTGTGGGTAACAATGCCTTGAATTGATTATAGACACCAACCAAACCGTGCCAGTCTCTCAGGCTGAAAACCCTTTTTTCCCGTTAGAATTAGGATTTAGACTGACATAGGTTTAACATAGGATTAGAATAGAATAGAATTAACATAGATTAGATAACCAAGATATTAATTAAATTGATAGATTTAACCTCGCTTCAAGTGTTCGACACCCTACTTACCACGAAACTACTATCGATCGGGTACACTGCCCGTTAAAGTGTTGTTTTTGGTTTAGTCGGCAAAATATAAATTTAAAACTTGAATCATCTTAAATATACCATACAACGACAGCACATCAAGTTTTTGGCGCCGTTGTTAGGGAGTGAAAATTAATCTTGATTTTTATTTGATATTTTAGTTTTTAACATTAGATTAGATTTAACCCTTAGGATTAGTGTAATTTAGATTAGTGTATATTCTTGTATATTCTGTAATATTTGTATATTTGTATTTAATTGTTTGCTTGTATATATTTGTGTGTTTAATTGTTTGCGCATTTAATTGTTTATCTTAAATACACTGTTCTGGTCGACAGTTGAATACGGCGTATCTACTTCCATCGGATACGGCGTATCCAGTTTTATGTCCAATACAGCGTATCCATCCCAACTGATTAATACCGCGTATCCACTTCCATTAGATACGGCGTATCGATCATCTGATAAAATTCTTTTCCATACTCGAACTTAAGGCCTAAATTTTTTATATATACCTTTCTTCGCTGGTTCTACTGATAATTTTCTGGATATTTTTTAGTAAGAATGACAAAGGTTATCAATGGAGAGTTCGAGAAAATTAAGGATGTTAAGGTCGATGATGTTCCACTCACTTGCGATGCATCACTTGAAGTTTTCAACGATGAAGTCAGTCTATTAAGCAAAATGGATGATGATTTATTCACATATGAAGTTGAAATTGCTAACATCCCATGTGACCTAAAAATGGATAATGACTTAGAACAAGAAGCTGATGATGATATGGGATATGATCCGTCTGATGTTGCATTTATTGAATGGTTGGGATCAAAAAATTTCCACTATATGACAATGGATCATTATACTATGAAAGCATTATGGATTTACTGAATCATAGGAGATGATGAAGTAGAGCTCACTGATGAGGAATCTTCTGATAATGATGATGAAATTGCTGAAGTCTTTAGGATCGACACTAATATATTTGACTATGAGACACCTCTCTGTTCAGCATTTAATGAATTTAACTACCTTCTCAAGGTAGATCCGGACTTACTTACAAAGGATATTATGAGGTTTAAGACCTTTAAAGATTACAAAGACGACTGGATCTACGAATAGAATAAGGATGTACCATGGGTAGATGAGAAACCATGGACTGACGCTGGAGTTTGGACCAAACCCACGCCAGTTAAACATACTTGCAAGCCTTTCAATTATAAGACTGGATGTTCAGAATGGCCAACATGTAGTTGGAAGGATGATGGACACTGTAGTGAAGGAAATTTACCCGAAGCTTACATAATTGGAAACCAACTCCGTTATCAGGATTATAAGTGGTACGAAGCTTTGGAGGATTGTAAATTAAAGGATGAGGCTTTAAGAAACAAAGCTATCATGGAAAGATCTATCAAAGAAGATGATGATAAGTCACGTTACGAACAAATGAGACAATGGAATACTTATACAAACTACAATGATGCTTACGAGATAAATCATGAACATAATAAGAGTGAAGAATTATGTGAAATTCAAGAGCAACCGATATGCAATCTAAAGAGATATATGATGGTCAAATATTCGTTTAATGATGATGAAGAGTATATTGCTATAAAAAGACGAATACGACGATCTTACTGTTACAAGAAAGAGGCATGACGAGCTTACCAAGAAATCTTTCAAAATATGGACGAAGGATGGATGGTGACTAGAGCTGAAAAATAAAGAAGACGCTTAAGAAAAGCCTAACTTAAAGACTTCGCTGTAAACAAAATTGCTTCCCAGGAGACAACCCGGATTGTTATTTAATTTTGTTATCGAGTCTGTCTTCCCAGACATCAATACGGCGTATCCGCTCCATACCATACGGCATATTGATTGTCTAGACGTTATCAGTCTTTATTTTATTGCACTTTAAAAACATTATTGTCAGATTTTGAATACGGCGTATTCACTAAACTGATACGCCGTATCCACCTGTCTGACCCGTAATTAGTTTGTTTAGTATAGTTTAAATTAACCGTAGGTACCAAGATATGAATGCACTTGTTTTTTCTATATTTTATACATGACCTCGAGAAAGAAATATTGACGAAGTTGTTGGAATGCATATTTTCTAGAATTCTATGTGTGTGCTGTTCGTGCTAGGATTCAAACGCTTTTTCAGCACACAATCTTCTTCATAAACGGAACTTGGAGAATCTATCGAGCAATTATTAGGGGAGTTTCTCATTCTAATTCTTTTTAAATTTCTCGTATTTAATGTTTTATATATACAACGAGGACGTTGTATAATTCAAGTGGGGGGATGGAATTAGAACGTTTACTTGTCCTATTTTTCACAATAAAAAGCTTAAATTATGCTCAAATTCAAAAGAAAATCAAGCATACTTTTGTGAAATTACTTGATACATAACCCACACACAATAACCCTTGTTAGAATATTGTGAGGATTTAACCTTTCCGTTTTCAAATGTTTACCCAACTTCTATAAAATATAAGTGTGCCGGTGATGTTGTAGACTTTAGAACTTGGCCTGGTATATCTATTCGAGACCGCAATGATAAGTACTATAGATTTAGATGGAGTAACTTGTTTAAATTGGTAAATTTTAGGATTACACCCAAATCGCCTTTACATGTTGCTTATTAACTAACTACATTGGTTAGTTAATCTCCCGTTTAAACCCTTTCCACTCTCATCTTTAGAGTGATGGTCCATTAGAACAACCCATAGAGCCAATCCAATAGGAATTACACCAACTATTTGTTTTGTTACACCCTTACACCTTAACCTACCCTGTTAGATTAAGTTTAATTTATAGTTGCTAGTTGCTTAAAGTGTAAAGTTTGTATTTCCCAAGTCTTGTGTCATTTTCTATCTTTGATGCGGCTGAAAATTTGCGCATTGCAAATGGGAATGTATCTTAGTAGTCAAAGCTCACGTGATTTTACTACCGTCACAATTATTGGTGAATCCGAAGAACGAAGGAACTACCGAAGGAATTATCCGGAATTATTATGATTGTGAAGATGGTGAAACTACACCGAGATTTGAAGTTTAGTTAGCAAAAAAATCAAAAAAATGAGAAAAATACAAAAAAGTGAGAAAGAAAGTTTGAAGATAATCGTTTCGCAATTACCGAAGGAATTACACGAAGGATCGATTATTCGTTGACACGTTCAGAAGAATCAACGATGTAGAGTATTTTATAAAGTGGAAGATATCGCCACTTGCCTTGTAAAGTATGTAAAGTTTTGGGAGATTGGGAAGTTGACCGTTATGGGAACGCCAACTTAGGTTGTTGTTTTTTTATCGATGATCAAGACGTTGTAAATAGTTGTGTCTTTATCATGGTAACGATCGGGAAATAAGTGTCTAGCAACTTGTATCTTAAGTCTTAATCTATTTGTTTCTTGATTTTTATTTAACAACAATTTACTTCCCTCTCACCTGATGATTAGCCGCTGGTTTTACGCGAATGAGGACTTGTTCGAGCGTGCATGTCTATTCCGTCGTTACGGCCATGTATGCATGTCTTAGCTGCCTCGTTGGTTTATGACTTTTGGTGAAAGTTAGAAGGTTCCTACCCTATATCATTCTTCATCCTAACCGTTGGTTAAATTCGAATGGGGATGTGATCGAACATGCATGTCTATTCCGTCGTTACGGCCATGTATGTGTGCTTCAGCTGCCTTGTTGGAGTGGTACTTCTGGTGAAAGATTGTAGAATGATCAACCGTACGCCTTTCCATACAAAAACCCATATTTACCTTTATAAACTTGTTACTCCTTGGCTTTAGTGGTGGAGATGTGTATCCTTTCCAAGCTTATGATAGAATACTCATCATGACCGAGCAATTAAGCGAATTAGTTACATGTTACCACATAGATTAGTTGAGTGATTTGAGTGTTTTCATCTTCCTATTTTGTGAGGTGTTTGGTTGTGTACTTGTAATAGATCAAATAAGTGCTTTAACGGAAAATATCCTTAGGGATACATTTTTATAAACTTCTAAAGGCTACTTGAGGACAAGTAGGATTCAAGTGGGGGGATATTTGATGACATCAAATAATGTCTATTTTATAGCATCATTTATCCCACGATATTAACCTATTTTGTATAGTTATTGCAAAGAATTGTTACTTAATCGTTTATATTTAAGAATTGCAGTAATTATGGAGTAATTGGTGAAAGTTAGCAAAAGGCGCGCATTCTAGAGCTTAAATGAAGATATTTTGAAGATTACTATTCTAAAGACCAATACTCCGTATCCATCAAGGAAGATACGGCGTATTCGTGCCTGCACTCACCAAAGATCACTCAGGAATAAAAATCAATACGTCGTATCTAGAGGACTCAATACTCCGTATTCTAGATATGGAATCAATATAATATTCTGGAAGATATCAATCATGGTCCCTACTTCAAGAAATCCCCAATACGCCGTATCTAACTCATGGATACGCCGTATCTAACCGACTTCTAGACCCTATAAATAAAAAACTCAAAAATGAGTTTTAAGTGTGCTAAATCATATTCTCGATACCTAAACCACAAAAGTTAATTTTCAGAGGAGAAAAAGAGCAGAAGAGGTCGAGCAACGTATTCATGTCCATAGAAGACAACGTGTAATTCCATATGCTTTAGTAATCATTCAGTTTTTGGTATCATTCGTTAACTCGGTTAGTTTACCTTGGCTAAATAATTGCTCTTGTATTTATTATGACGTTTGAAGGCTAATACCTTTGGGTATTAGACATTATTATGAAGACCTGAATGTTTGGTATTTGTTTATCTCGATTTCTTGATTTATCGTTGAGTGCTTGTTTATGTTTATCAATTTATACTTGTCTACACGCTTTTGTATGTGACCTATCGTTCAACTGGATTTAGTAAAGCGGACCAAGCAGATCTAGAGTCTGGGATAGCTCTCCATATAGTAATTTATACATCTAGAATTATAGTTACATAAATATTGTCCTTCTAAGTCTGTGTCTAGGATACGCTTCGAGCTTAACTAGTTAATTGGATATTGCCAATGGTTTATTGATCGTGTTGACTAGCAGGTGACCTAGATAAGTGGACTACTAGTGTATAAATTGCCATTAAGCGGTAAGTGGTAAAGTCTCTATGAGATAGGGTTTAACAAGATCACCATTTCTTTAATCTCTAAGATAGATTATAATCAGCAAATAAGGATGCTTTATGCGGATGCTTTAATTGTGACATAATTAATGTGCCTAGGTCTTAGGATGATGTAACGCCTAAGTCTTAAGAATGATATGCCACCTCAAGAGAAGAAATCATTGCACAAAATAAACAAACCAATGTTCTGATCGAATTAATAATGGTTAATACAGTTTTCTTATATAAGGTTCGACCGCTCTTTCATCTTTTGTTAATTAGCATGTGTGGGTAAAAGTGCCTTGAATTGATTATAGATACCAACCAAACCATGCCAGTCTCAGGCTGAAAACTCCCATTTTCCCATTAGAATTAGGATTTAGACTGACATAGGTTTAACATAGGTTTAGAATAGAATAGAATTAACATAGATTAGATAACCAAGATATTAATTAAATTGATAGATTTAACCTTGCTTCAAGTGTTCGACACCCTACTTACCACGAAACTACTACCGATCGGGTACACTACCCGTTAAAGTGTTGTTTTTGGTTTAGTTGGCAATATATAAATTTAAAACTTGAATCATCTTAAATATACCATACAACAACAGCACTTCAGTTTCCTATGACATTTTCTAAAGGATGGTTCCTAGATTACTTAATGTTGACTATTTTATCAATTACTAAAGTTTCATCCTCAATGTCATTCTCTAAGTTTCTCTTTTCGGTAGCCTTGATTGCTTCTTCTTCATCCAAGTCATCATCCACCAAGGGTGATGTCTTAGAGGGTGGAGGAGTTTCATCGAATGTTACGTTGAGTGATTTTTCAATTTTCATGATGTGTTTGTTACGGATGATGTATGCTTTATTATTTTGGGAGTAACCTAAAAAGACACCTTCGTATGACTTTGGGTCAAACATAGTGTGGTAGTCTTTAGTGTTTAAAATGAAGCACTTACTTCCAAACACTCTAAAATAATCAAGAGTAGGTTTCCTACCTCTCAAGAGTTCATAAGGTGTTTTTCCTGGGATGGCTCTAATTAGGATTCGGTTGAGAATGTACGTTGAAGTGTCTACGGCATTACACCAAAACTTTTGAGGTAACGATTGTTCATTCAACATTGTTCTACTCATTTCTTAGGTCCAATTTTTTCCTTTCTACCACGCCATTTGATTGTAGAGTGCGTGGAGACGAGAAGTTATGTGTAATACCATTGGCATTACAAAATTCTCTAAATTGTACTTTATTATCAAATTCTCTACCGTGGTCGGTTCTTATTGACACTATTGTACATCCTAATTAGTTTTGGATTTTCTTACTAAATATTTCGAATTGATCGAAGGCTTTAGTTTTATCCTTAAGGAATCTAGTCCAAGTATACCTAGAGTAGTCATCTACTATGACTAAGGTGTAGCGCTTTCCTTCGTAACTCCATACGGCGGATGGACCGAAGAGATCCATATGAAGGAGTTCTAAGCATCTAGTCATTGAGACTATATTCTTAGCTTTGTGACTAGCATGAGCTTGTTTTATAATTTTGCAAGCATCACAGAAGTGTTGATCAAATTTAAGCTTAGGTAAGTTTCTAACTAATTCCTTAGATGCTAACGATTGAATGAGACACATATTAGCGTAACCTAATCTCCTATCCCACAACGTGGAGTTTTCATCAATCGCTGCAAGACAAATTTTGTCTTCTGGCTTATTTCCTAATTTCATCACATATAAGCCTTTCTTCCTAATACCTCTACCTATAACCTTACCATCATTAGTAATTTCACTATCATGTTTAGAAAAATTTACTCTACACTTATTATCACATATTTGTCCTTCACTTAGCAAGTTAAATCTTAAGTTATCTACTTGTTCTACATTATATATTTTGAGATAGTCAATCAAAATTGTACCTTTGCCAATGATGTTACCACGAAGATTACTACCAAAAATAACATTAACTCTGTTGTATGCCTTGTAGCTTGAGAAGAGCTTTCGGTTGCCCGTCATGTGTTTAGAGCATCTGCTATCCTTAATCCACTCATCGGGTTCCAAGTCGACTCCAAGGCATATCTCATTTGATGCTTGAGCTACGAGACACGTCTCGTCTTTGACCTTCTCATCATCTTCATCACCGCTATCACTCCAAGAACCTCCAACGAAAGCTCTTTGGTTCTTGTCTTTTGGTGGTTTTGGACATTCTCCAATAAGATGATTTGGATCACCACATCTAAAACATTTTCTATTATTTTTGCCGTTCTTGTCATCTCGGCTTCTTTGGAACATCTTTTTGTCATTCCGAGGTTGTCTCGCGAATCTACCTCTTCTCTTGAAGAACTTCTTCAAGTCTCTAACCGCCATGGCGTATTCTTCGTCTTTACTTCTGGAAGTCGAACACTCCTCATCACTAGATTCTTTCTAAGCCTTTAAAGAAAGATATTTTCTTTCTCCCTTAGCTTTGACTATTTTAGAGTCTTTCTTGATGATCATCTCATGAAATTTGAGATTCCCAATGAGTTCATCAAGTGACACTGATGTTAAGTCTTTCGACTCTTCTATCGCTGTGACCTTTGCTCTCCATTTAATATGTAGAGCCCTAAGAAACTTCCTAACATAATTCTTGCTAGAATAACCTTCATCAAGAGGTTTTAGACTAGTAATCATAGCATTAAATCTAGCAAAAGCACTATCTATAGATTCATCTTCAGAAATGACGAATTGTTCATATTGTTTTACCAAAATGTCGATCTTGTTATCTTTGACTTGGTTATTACTTTGATGGGTGATTAACAAAGTTTTCCAAATATCTTTTGCCATATTACATATGAAAATTCTTTCATATTCATTTCTTGGCAAAGCATTGTAAATAACCATTTTAGCTTTGTTATTTTTCGCAGCCTCTTTTTAAGATCATCACTTTGTTTTTCAAAAGGGATAACCTCATCTAATTTACTTTCTGGATTTTTTTGAATAGCTTGAAAATCACCGTTAGTAATAACATGCTAAAGATCAAGATCATTTGATTTAACATATGTTTTGAATCTATTTTTCCAATAAATAAAACTATCACTATCAAAAAGTGGTGGTCTTTGCATGGATTGCCCTTTAAGATATTTGTTAGAATCCATAGATCAATCCAATCTTTAAAATATAATATATATTAAAAATCTTGAGTGACATCGGCTTCTGATACCAATTGTGGAAACTAAAAGGGGGTTGAATAGTTTACTGGTTAATTTGCGTTTTAAATTTTTACTTCTAAAATTTGTTAGATCCGAGTATAAGTTCTACCAACCAACAATATGAACCAACAATGTATATATCTACTAGTTACAACTAAACAAATAATAAGTAAGAATCACAACAATATAAAGAGATAAGGGAAGGAACAATCAAACCAAGACACCAAGATTTATAGTGGTTCGGCTACGAAGCTCCTCTTCGCGCTACTCTACTCCCTGAGTATCCTACTTGAGATTTCACTATGTCAACAAGCTCCCTATAGGCGGAGAAAACTGTTTACACGCCGCTTAGGTTATTTTTGACATTAAGCTAAATGTCGAGTCCTAATTTTAGCTAGAACCAATCTACCACTTCACAAGTAATACACAATCACAAAAATCTACAGTATCGGATTTATACACTATCCCATTTACACAACGACACAAGATAATAAAGATAGAGATTTGGTTCTTAGAAGAAAGAAGAAGAAATCACTAGACTACAACAATTCGTTTCTTGGCGAATATGAATGTTCTTCTCTTGCACTTGATAGAGAGGAGAGGATAGATGAGAAGAAGAGATTGGATCACTTAAAACAAGATCAAACAATGTTAGTGATCAAGAGATTTAGTGAGAGAAAGAATGTTTTTAGAGAGAGAAAGAAGACTGAGAAAATTCATGCAAAGAGGTTTGTTTTTCAGCTAAAAATAGTTAAGTATTTATAGGCAGAAAAACCCAAGGGTAACTGCTGGCGGTCCCAGCGGTCCTAGATATATCTGGAGGCTGCCAGGCATATCAGGGGGGTGCCGTAGACTGACGCTCCCCTTTTTGTCTTTTAGTATGGAAGGTTTTATCTGGTAGGGAAGGTTATATTTTAGGGGGACAACCAGATTTGAATTTATATGTTTAAATAACACATTTTTTTATTTAAAATGTATTTTGTACATATTTATTTTTATAGAAATACTTTTGTAAAAATGTGATGGTTAAGAAAAATTATTTTCTTGATCACTAATCATGTTTAATTATTTGTTTATACATACCTTAAGTGTCTGCATTTGAAATGGAAATTTTACGATTAATAATTTGTAAACGTTTATTTTTATCGTAAACATTTTTACATTTTGTTATCTTCAAAACATCGAGAGTTCGAAAAAATAACGTTTTTAGATATTTTTGTATTAACAAACTTCCGCAACCATTTCTATCAATTTTAAAATGAAAGACTAAACGGATAAGCAGAGCTGTTAGCCTTAAAATATGTCGACTTATAGGGATTTATATTAGTCTATTATAGCTGTGTCGAATAAGTACTAGAAACGTTAAGCTAGTATAGTTAGGCGAAAGGCTATATATATATATATATATCCCCTCCTTACTTCCAAGGAGGGGTGAGGATTCATTTTTTAATATCTCATAAGATGTGTGTGTGTGTCTTTCTCTCCTCATAACACACACACATCTTTCCTTTTTCTCTCTTATCAATAATATGCCTATCTTTCACTTTTATCCTCCTCGACCTCCAAATCATTGTTATGGCATGAATCTTTATAGGTATCAATTGAAATTAGAGCATACGAGTGTTTCGTGTTCATGGTTTACTTATTGTATGGTGTTTCATAGCTTATTAATAAGCTATAAGCCCACGGCTTTATTTGGTTTTTGCTTATTTGGTACAAAAGTTTGAAACTTTCTCTCTTCTATTGTTTCTAGCTTCTTGTTCCAGGGTTTTAGTAGTTCTTTCGGCAACCAAACATATTATAAAAGCTTATTTAAAGTTTTTGGTGCATGGTTTATTATAAAGGGGTGTTTGGTTTTTGATTCTATTTCAAAAAGCAAGAGGCTTTTGATGCAAATGTCCTTTTGTATGCTTATTACTATCTATTTTGTGGCTTCTTTATGCTTAAACAACTCATTTTCAATTAAATTCCGTGTTAGAGGATGAATATTGCGGAATACGTCATCTTCATGATGTAACACCCCTAAATAGGGTCGCAGTGGAATATGGTTATGAGAGTGTTACATCATAGATCAATAGCACAAGATATGAGAACGACATTTATATGAGTCATTTGAAAATGATACATTGGATTAAATAAATTGTTTATTACAAAAGCCCATAGCTTAACTTGTTCATCCTTGAAATGTGTAAAGATTTTAATACATAACAAATATTCCAAAATGTAATGCACTTAGATCTTTATAATAATGTGACTCCAAAATGATGACCACCAATGTATCCTTGTTCTTGCCTTATTGACCTGAGAAAAACATGCTTTAAAACGTCAACATAAAGTTGGTGAATTCACAGGTTTAAGTAATGTATAAAGTGGGACCGCAAGATTTCCAAGTGTAAGACATGTAACACATACGATATCTCAAAATGTAATTACGAAATGCACTAAGCTCATGACACTGAAGCTACAACATATATGCATGCAAATTAATGCAAATAATGTGACCATGTAGATGTTCAACCCGTAACATCCAAATTGTTCTGACATGGTATACATTCGTCTTTTCGGTACCTCCAAAACTAGTGAGCGCTACTCACCAGAACGGGGATCTCAATCCCAAATAGATATATTCATAACATTCGCGCTTACAATCCAGTAATTAACAGTTCATGATTTATGGGCATAGTGGGTTATAGCTACTTAGGCAAACTCATAATTTGTTAAAGTGTGCTTGCGTCCAATCGTAAAACGATGCATGTTTCTCACCCTGAGAATTGTAAATCATTGAAATTGTATAAAAATAGGGCTATGAACTCACCTCAATAAATGTGTTAGGAATCGAGAAAAAACTTGGTCACTTCCAAAGTTGTAATAGTATAGATCGTAGCATAATATTTGGAAACTTACCAAGCTAACTGAGTTAACATAAGTCATCCTTATGTTGACCGGCCCTATGCAAGGTATAAATACCCCTCTCCATGCCTTGGAGAGGGTTGGTTGTTCATTTGTTCATTCATAATATTACATTTTCCTTTCTTTCTCTCACTAAGTGCTACAACCCTCCATTCTCTCTCTAAACTTTCTTTCTTGATTAGTTGTTAAGTGATTTGATACTTCTACAATTGGTATCAGTCGCCATGGGGTGATATCGTGAGCTTGTGTGCGTTTATATCTTGTTTAGATCATTAGTTTTGGTTATTT